>JAJOOE010012510.1:0-47995 GCA_036250405.1 Solanum raphanifolium | reverse complement strand
TTTTAATGAAGTTTAAATGTGTGGATGTAAATAAGTTTTTTTTATTCCGCACTATTTTCATTATTGAATGCAATGAATGACTATGTGGCTCGTATAAGGCCCCTTCGGGGTCGAATACGCCATGTTACGACTAGGGGGTACTCTCGGGTCGTGACAATTTACTTAGTAGGAGTGGGGGTATGTGACTTCACTTCTGCATTGCACAAGTGGACTTAGTAGGATGTTGTGGGATGGTTTCTTTCTGTTATGATGAGATACAAACGTATGCATGTGTGTTGAATGGATAGTTGTTATGAATGACTTTCTTTATATTCAAGTAATGTACACTACTATTTCGTTATTGGTGTCTAATGATTATAATGAGGTCTAAAGATGATATGCATGACCAAGGTAGCTTCAAGGGGGTTCTTGGTTGGGTTGGTATTATGGGATGCCAACCATACATTGCACAAGTGTTCCTTAGGGGTTGCTAAGGTGTTGATATTACTATGTAATGAGTATAAATGTGATTATGGCTTGTGTTGTACATTGTAAAAGCATGATAGCTTCTAAACTGGACAAAGGAATACTTTTCAACTAAAATGTCCTTTTTATCATACTTAAAGGATTTTATGCATGTTTCCATTCTTAGTACATATTTGTGCTAACCCCTTCTCCTTCAACATTTTGACAAATGTAGATTCCGGCTAAGTGACATACAATCTCCTTTGTTGAAGAACACTTGGATTGCTTATCTCAAAGTTGTGGTGAGTCTTCAAGTTCTAGTACGGATTATCCATTTCTTAGTTTCTATTGTACTTCTCATGTTGAGACTTTTTATGATGTAAATGGCTACGTCCCAAACTTTGTATTCCTATGTTTTAGATGGTGTATGAGACAAAGTCTAGATTCCTATGATTTTCCTTTATGAAAAAAATGAAGTTCGACTTCTATTGTAAAAGTTTTTAAATTTTCCACATAATTTTCTATGTCTTATGTAATGATGATGCTAGAGGCTTGTATGAGACCCTTTCAGGGTCAAGTACTCCGTGTTACATCTAGGGGGTACTCCCGGGTCGTGACAATATTTTGCTTTGTGTGCTACATCTCACGTTTGGTAAGGGTCTTTGCTCTTTCGAGCATCGTGTTTATGAAGACTTTCACAACCCAAACCATCGTGATTTCCATCACACTAACCCTCCGGTGGGATATCCACTACTACAACCCAACTACACAACTTAATGAAAAACTAGGCATCTAAATATACGGAAGCATATTTAAATGAATAATGAAATAAGGAGTTCCCATAAAATCTAGGAGTTCAACAAAACAACTAACCAACTATTATGGAAATTAACCCTTATAACTAAAAGTCATTGTACCAAAACATCTAAATTCAACAAGTCTAAGGAAATGGGTACAACCCAAAACTAAACATAAGAAACATCTAAACAATAGTTTGAGTCCTAAGAGAATGGAGTAAAAAAAAATGAAGGGCTGTGTGGAAACCTGAAAGAACTGGCTGACCCTTGAAATTCGATCTCGATCACTGATCTCCTATATGTGGTCTATCAATAGCCACCTGAAGATGTCTTGTACTAAACAAAGAAGGAGCAAGTGCAGTATCAGTACACAACCACAGTTTACTGGTAGGATGACACGGCTATTCCAGTAAATGAAACATATATAGGTAGTCACAACATAGTAAACATGACATGCACAAAATATATACACGGTTATCATTTGAAGAGCAATGTACACATCTATATTCTCAATAACAAGTAAATACGACAATTCAATGGTCCTCTCATGGAAACCATATCCAAACTGTTAGTGTATCGGAAAGTGGCATCCGATCCCAATTAGTGTGTCGGAACGTGAAACCCAATCAAATATATGTTTCGGAACGTGACACTAGCTCCAATATATGTGTCAGATCGTTACAACCGATCCAATCAACAGAGCAACAATTGCACTCAAACGCATAATGTGCATCCTCATAATCATACAATCAAGTGTTGAATCATGTCATACATTTGTTCGTTATTACTTATTTCATTAGGTTTGATCAACAATACCAAATTCACATACGTACATGCATTATACTGAGCAATTACCAACATATATCACACAAAAGATGAAATCAAATCATCACCTACCTCGAGAAACAAAGCTTGAACCCCCCTAAGGTACTTGAATCTTCCCATTCTGGATTCTTTCCACTTGTTCGTGGTTTAAAAACAATAATTTAATACAAGGATCAATTAATTAAAGTTTAATTACTCATATTATAACAAACCTAATAACCCAAAACCAAACCCCTTAAGAGCAGCTAAGGCTTTTACCCACCATCTAATTCAATCCAAAACCCTTTCCCAATAATAACTAACCAAGAATCTAAGTTCTACGGACCTAAAAACAGATTAGGGGAATAAAATCCTTACCTTTAGAACCAAAAGTCGTTGAAAACTGTCAAGAACTCGTCCTGGGTTGTCTCCTAACTCTTAAGAACGAAATTTGTAGAAAAAAATATTTTTGGGGGCTTAATCCTGAATTAATTCGCGACTGGCCTGTTGTAGCGGGAACCAACCCGCCACAGCGGCCTCGCCCTGGTGGGATAAATCCCACCCTGGCAGCTTGAACGGAAATAGAGAGTCGGAATTAGAGTTTCAAACCCTATTTCACAACACACCTGCAACCTTTGACGTTCAAAAACTACTTGACATCACTAAGATCAGTTTCGGGAGTTCAACTCGCCCGAATTCGATTCCGTAAAGTCGTACGAGGTACTTAATGTTGTAGCTATCCACTCATGTGATTAAATTCACCAATAGATCCCATGTTCATTACCAGATTTCCCTAGACCTCACATGACTCAGATATCATCCAAGTCTGGACTAGTCTAGGAATTTCCAAGTAATTACGAAAAGTTTTCTGGCCCCAATTATTTCCCCGTTGGCTTTTCTATATATGGGACCATGTCATTACAATATATACCAATTTACCCATCACTCATCCCCGAGTGATAAACTAGAAAAAATGGGCTAACATAGGATGTAGAGTAGTGCCTAGATCATTGAAAAATTGGGGATACTAGTCTCGCATGTCCTTCTCGGTTTCCCAAGTAGCTATCTCAACTGAACGATGCTTCCATTGAACTTTCATAGACTTAATTTCCTTGGTCCTCAGTTTCTGTACAACATGATCAAGAATTGCAATTAGTTTCTCCTCATATTGAAGGTCTTTGTTTAACAAAACTGAGTCCCATTTTATAATGTAATCTCCGTCCCCATGATACTTCTTCAACATGGACACATGAAACATTGGATGAACTCCATATAATCTAGGGGATAAGGCCAATCTATAAGCCATTGTCCCTACACAGTCAAGAATTTCAAATAGACCAATGCATCTAGGATTAAGCTTGCCCTTTTACCAAATCTCATCACCCATTTTCATGGGTGACACTTTAAGAAGAACTTTCTTACCCGTCTGAAATTCCATATTCCTTACAATATGGTCTTCATACTTTTTCTGTCTACTCTGGGCTCCTAAAAGCTGAGCTTGGATGATT
This sequence comes from Solanum raphanifolium, assembly GCA_036250405.1. Classification (NCBI taxonomy): domain Eukaryota; kingdom Viridiplantae; phylum Streptophyta; class Magnoliopsida; order Solanales; family Solanaceae; genus Solanum; species Solanum raphanifolium. The sequence continues at coordinate 44,442 of JAJOOE010012510.1, read as the reverse complement.
CTTACCTTATCTAGAGCATCTTTCACCAAGTCAACCCCCAAGGGTTTCACATCTCCAGCCTCAAACCACCCTATGGGTGATCTACATCACCTACCATACTGTACCTCTAATGGTGCCATGTCAATGCTAGAGTTGTAAGTATTTTTATAGGAGAACTGACACAACGGTAGGAACTTATCCCAATGACCTCCAAAATCAATCACACATGCCCTCAACATGTCCTCTAGAACTTGAATAGTTCTCTCTTACTACCCATTCGTTTGTGGATGGAAAGATGTACTAAAATTTAGTTGAGTGCCCAACTAATCATTCAATTTCCTCCAAAACTTGAATGTGAACTACGTACCACGGTCCGAGATGATAGAAAGTGTCGCCCCGTGCAGCCTCACTCTTTCTTTCACATAAACCATAGCCAACTGTTGCGCATTATAGTCTTTTCTTACTAGAAAAAAATGGGCTGGCATAGTCAATCTGTCAACCACTACCCAAATAGAATCAAACTTTCCCAAAGCCTTAGAAAGGCCAACCACAAAATCCATAGCTATCATTTCCCACTTCTGCTCCGGAATTGGCATTCTCTGAAGCAAACATGCAGGCCTTTGATGTTCGTACTTTACTTGGTGACAGTTTTGGCACTTAGCCAAAAATTCATCTATGTCTTTCTTCGTGTCAGGCCATCAATATAGTCGTTTCAAATCTTGGTCACACCCAGAAGAATGGAATACCCAAAACCATGAGCTTCTGTCAGCAATTTCTAAAACACATCACCTACTCGAGGAACACAAATCCTTCCTTTCAAACTGAGCACAGCCCCCGCATCTAAAGTTGCATCGTGTGTCATGCTAGACACTGTATTCTTTGTGAACTCATTCAAATTCTCATCCTCAAATTGTTTGGCCTTGATCTCCTCAATGAACGTGGCCCACAACTCAATGTTGATGTACAATACTGACCTTATGAAGCTTCTCATAACAATCAATGATGAACTCATAGGTGACCTCACTCTCTGAACCATGGAACACAGGCAGCTTCAATTTCAGAAACGTAGTCAACATCTCATGCTCATTAACAGTCATTATGGGACCTAACAAAGGACAGAAAAAAGCATCAGTGCCTAGTGATCCATCTACCATATGAACAGTAGCAGCAGTAACGGGGCGGTTTATCGGTGGTTCAGCAGCTTGCACTGCAGGAATGACTACAGTGCCAACCAACCCCTTCAGAAAAGGCATTATTTGTTGAGCTAAGACTTGGTCTAAGGGAGGAATACTTGTAGTCTCAGCCTATTTTTCCTTCTCTTGTCCAAAAACTTCCTCATTTTCTATTTCCACATTCTCTTGTACCCCTTCTTGTGGTCCATGAGGGACCTCTTCCCAAAGACCACGCATGAATTCTACCATCAATTACCAGTATACTACACAGAGAATACAAAATTTACAAATACTCTATTAATAAACTAGCCTACCTAGGCTCCAAGCAGTTGCTGAGGGATTGTAGCTCCAAGTCCTGGCTTCCAGACGACAAGGCGGTGGATTTTGATAGGAAATGCGCATATCGGCCTCCTTACGCTATAATTCTCTTTCTCCTTCCTTTCCAAGCCTATGGTAGCCTTTTGAGTGTTCTAGGGTGATTCTCGCCTCTTTTTGGTGCTTTGGGAAACAGGAGAAAATAAGGTTTTGCGTTATTTAAGTTTTGGTCCTATCATTCCCACTCTGGTGCAACCTATCCTGCTGAGGCACCGCTACCCTAGCGGCATCTATTTCGCTCTGGGATGGTGTCCTTAGTTTTCCACCAATACTTTTCTTTTCCTAAAGAACGACGGTTTGAGTCATTAAAATAGATACCAATTTACCCCTCGTTGCTACCCGAATGACTAGCGAAGGGATAAGCACGAACCCTTTTTGGGGTACTTCCAAACTAGCGTCATGGCCTATTAGAAAACCATAAATGGTGGAGGATTTTCAAATCTTAAGCTTGAAAGGGTTCTATACTCGAACGACCGGTTACGGTAATGAGTCAACACACGGAGAAAGGAAAATGCGTTCAACTGTACAGCCTGACCCCGATAGAGCGGTAGTCTTCCCGCTAAGGTGGGGCCGTTGTGGCGATGCACTTTTCACCGCAGCGAGAGATCGGAGATAGTAAAGGGGGGAAGGGGAATGGTTTCCCCATTTCTTCCCTTTTCTTATTCCAACTCTCAAAATCCTCTCAGACACTTCGCTCCAAACGTCAACTTGAAGGTTATGTTCTTGTTACCTACGCTATTTATTTTATTAGTCATTAACTACGAATACATGATCATAAACGTTTTATTATAATAACCTTAGGGTAGTTTTTCAAACATTAAAAAATTGGTTGCTTGATTTTCTAGAAAAAACATCGCATGGACACTTCTGTTACAACCCCAACGTCTCTACAACGTTCTTGGTGTCAGTTTTTCACGAAAATATGGTTGAAACAATGCCGAAATGGGTGGGGGAAGTTGAAAAGTTTCTTGATGTATAACTCAAATTTTGACATTCCTTAGGGGTTATTCTTCTAGAATAATTGAATATTTAGGTTCTAGGGTACTTTATAGACTCTGATCTACTTAAATTTTGCCGAAAATGAAGTTTTTGGGTCGAAGGGGGCCATGATCGCGCCTGATGTTCGTCCCAGATGCCTTCATCCCACTATGGCGGCCTCTCTCCTCCTGTTGTGGCATGATTTAAGCCTCTTTGGCGGAATTCAATTGGGCAGTAGCCCCTTGCCACTTAAATCCAAAAAAAAATCTTTTTCGTAGCCAAACATTGTCTAAACCCAGGATGTTCTAACGTGTATTTCTCATAAATATTTTGCAGGCTTATCTATAATGGCTGGTATTAACGAGGAGACTTTTCCTCTTTCTAGTTTCTCGATGTTGCCAATCGAGAAAGGTACCACGACCACCGGAACACCAAGTTCTGCTGTCAGAGGGGTTTCTATTTAGTGAACCTAGAGGAGAAGGCACCCGCATTTTATGCTCGTCTGATGGAGTTTGGCTGCTCTCCATTGACAGAGGCTCCCCCTGCTGCATGCTCCAACTGGCTGAGGGAGTTCTATGCCAACCTCCCTACTGTTTGCTGGCACGATCCTCATCCTACCATTTGCATCCGGTGAGTTGACATCCCCCTTAACACGGAAGTCATAAATGATGTGCTCGAGGTGCTAGAGGTCCCCAACACGGAGTTTGAGGCCAAGTTGAGAGAGATCAACCTGGGCTGGTTGAAGGATACACTAGTGTAGCCTGCACATCGGAACAGGGTTTGTTGGGCCACTACGAAGGGCATCACCAGTGCTAACTGGTCACCGGATACCAAGAGGTGGCTACACTTCGATACGAGAAGGATCCACCTGTTGGGAAACCGCACAAATGTGACATTTCCTCATGCTTTGGTGTTGGCGTGCACTCTACAGGGTACAGACTAAACGTGGGTGCACAAATCATTTCTTAGTGGAAAATGTTCTACCGGGACAACAAGAAGATATTCTTCCTGCTTAGGCAGGTGGAAGCGATGTGTAAGCGTGCGAGGCTTCCAATCTTGGCTACTAATAAGGTACTTCTTATGGATCTCCCCTTATACCCTCTTTTGATTAGACAAGCTTCCACTTTCAGGAGTAAGAGAAGGAAGACAAACATGGCCAGAAGCACTCAAGCGGCTGCTGAGGCGAACAATAAATAAGGGGAAGATGATGATGGTGGTGACACTCTCCCTACCCAGTCCTAGCCCCCACCATCAGATGCTAGGGTTGAGGAGGATCCGACGGCTATTCAAAGGAGATTGGGCCGCTCTTATGCTAACACCACTCTAGTTCCACCCGCCACTGCTCTCGAGGTCGAGATTCTCCATCGCCAATTGCCACACGATATGAGGAAGAGTATAGAGAGAGATCATCTAATGGCCCGGATGTGTAAGATTATGAAGGCCACCTTTACTTGTGCTGATCCCAGAGGGAGATTCTCGACTCGAGCCAGGAGACTATCGAGAGTTCCCTTGGTTGAATGAGGAATCATCTGGTGTGATACCTCTGGAGGACCTACACTCTACTAGCGACACCTCCCATTCCCAAGGTTCCTATTTGGTTTTTTACTCTCATGGGCATGTAATGAACCATATTTCACTTTCTCCTTCGTTTTTCCTTACACTTTATGTAAGCACATGGATTCTAGTTTTTGTTGTTTATCGCAACTAATGTTTAAATGGTAAGGTTTATAACTTACTTCTTTGTTGATGAATATTGGTTGAATTGCAGGGATTATCTCATACACAATTAGGGGTATGTATGCATGACTAGGGAAAAACAGGGGAGACATGCAAAGATTATGTCTCACCCTATCCTGCTCTGGCGGGCTCGCCTTGGCGGGAAAATCCTGCCCCTACGGCTCTGACGAAAACAACACCCAATTCACAATTTCCTGTGTTCTTCTCATTTCTCTAAAATTTTCCCTTATTTTCCAAGCTTTAACTAAGCAGTTAGGATATTCCCTACACATAAATCAACACCACAACCACACACATTTCCACGATGTGCCCATACTCTCACGAGATCACAACATGTGTCCAAATTTCGCTTTCGAATTACATTGTAGTTTATCTAGACCATTGCACCAAACCCGATGATGACCCTCTTTTCGACAACAAGTTCTTGAAACTCAAGTAATATTAACTCATGCAATTTCTAACATTTTTAGGCTAGCAAATTTCACACATTGATACCCTACCAAGTAATATTGTGCACATAATCATATGATAGCATCCAAGAAAAGTATCTTTCACACCAAAAAATTGTTTTAGAAAACAATATGCACAAATTCACAGTTTCAAGCTACAACTTACAGACAAGTCCAAATTATTGATTAGTTTTCTCCGTAAAAGATTATTACGAATCATACATGTATGTATACCGCCTTATGGTTAGATACCAATTGAAACCTTCCTAGTTCAAATTTACCTTGCATGTGTCCCTTCAGTCATGACCATGACGTCCGGTTCACTTTATTGAGATACCAAATTGAATCGGGAGATACTAATTGGACTCAACTCATACCACAATAAAAATTCACACGAAAAGAGAGAAGAAGTGGAAGGACTTCCTAGAATGCTTTTTAGCTTCCTCAAGATTAGATGTGGACCTCAACACACCAATCCGCAAGAGTCTATTCCACATTTGCTCTTGTTCGGGGAGACCGATAACCTGGGCTTTGATACCAATTTTTCACGACCCAACACATCGAGCCATGCGGGCGCCTACTCTAACACCTAAGTACGAGAACCCGTGATTCCTAAACAGTTTATGGCATGTAGAAGATTATAAAAGATTGAAGAATAATTAGCAGTCATAATTTTTTATAAACTAAAGAGTTTTGTCAACAATTTGAGTTAAGACTTGTAAAGTAATTAACGCCTCTAGGGATCTAGTCTAAAAATATACAAGAGCTTCTAAGATTACAAGGTAGAATATACAGTAACAATGACGTAGCTCCCACCACATGGAATGAAAACTAGAAGTTGTTGAAGATCGTCTTTGTCTTCACCGATGAAACAATCACTGACACTGCAATTAGACTATCCCAAAAGGCATAGCAATAGTAGTATGAGTACAAACCCACGTACTTGTAGGTGATGAGTCCAAACTTTGGAATTATTTGGAGCTTAGTTTGATTTTGGTGTTCTCAAATGCCTAATATATCCTATAAATTGATGTTAAGACCTTGATTTTTTCAGCAGTAAAGGCTAAGGAGTAAAGCAAGGATAAACACGAGCATAAAGGATCCAACAAGCTGAAGAGATGGAGAAAAGCAATCCTGATGATCGCTAAAACCACTTAGCGGTCCGCCGAGTGGCTCCATGCCTGCCTAATCTTACAGTACACCATGTCTGAACTGAGAGAAATCTATGTGAATGACGTTCACTATCGTCTATTCGCCAAATTGATTAGTGAAGAGAGGTTGTACGCAGAAAGCACTAAGTGAGGAGTAAAGATGCAAGCGAATTGGTGATCGAAAGGAACACGGGGCACATCGCTGAAGTGATCGACGATCCCGATATAGACCGCCTAAAGTTACAGTGCATGATGTAAGAAGGCGATAGAAAAGGGCGATTAGCATATCGCCGACTGGTCGGTGATGCCTAACTTTCCTCGTCGACCAACCCCAAAAAGTTGAATCTTAGATTAGTATAAATCTATTTTTGAAAGAGAGAGAAAGTAGCCAGCCAGTGTGGAACAAAATAGAGAGAACAAAAACACTATTTTCTTTGATTTGAAGCGATTTTCCTTATAGATTTAAAGTGGGTGTTGTAATAGCAAGATATTTTGTTCATCTTAAGACTTGGAAAATCAATACCCAGCTATGGAGCATGTATTAGGTAATGAATTTTCTTATTTTGTGATGATTAGCTAAAACCCCATTCTCGGGGGGTTTGACAATGTGATTAATTATAGAATTTGGCTAAATGGGTGTTAGTTATTATCAATTGTAGTGCTAATTCGAAGTGGGTTTGATTTATTATTGTGGTTAGATTGCTCTGTTGAATGTTTTTTTCAGTATGATTTAGCATTTTATGCTTGCTTGAGAAAGAAGTGTAAAACCAAGGTGATAAGCTAGCGCTCGTAGTCATTGGGTCATGGTGGATTCAGCTCGGGAGAGTGAATCTCAAGACTCATTCTATGTATCTAGCTCGAGAGAGTTGATGTAGTGTGGTTGTGGGCTGGTTTCATATTTAGCACATTGCGGTTCAAGAGAACTCAATTGAAACGAGGTAGTTGAATTGATTTAATTTGTTTTGTGTTTGTTTTGGTTGTGTTGAACATAATAAGAAATGAGTGAGGCAAGAAGTAAAGATAGCCCAATGGGCTACCAAGGCGATATTGACGATCTTAATAGTGTAAATTACCCAATCCAATTGGGCGGAATTGGTGCAATCTGTCTACCATCAACCGAAGGAATTGCTATATTCCATGTTACTAGCACAACACTCCATCTCCTTCAAATGAAAGAACTTTATGCAGGATTGGTTCACAAAGACCAACATGAGCATATGTAGAATTCATGGATGTTTGTGGTCCGTTCTCATTGGAGAATGTGTCACAAGAGTCCATCCGTCTCAGGTTGTTCCCATTATCTTTGACGGGTGAAGCTAGCAAATGGCTAGCTGAATTACCGAACAATTCCATCATATCTTGGGATGAGCTTACCATGGCGTTGAATGTAAGATTCGTTCCCCTGTCGAGGATGATGATACTCAGAGACAACATTCAGGGTTTCAAGCAATTGGAAGGTGAACCAATCCACGAAACATGGCTGAGGTTTAAGAAGATATTACTTCAATGCCTGACTTACAGACATCCAAACAATGTGCTGCTACAATACTTCTATAGAAGCCTTGACTAGGTAAATAAAGGAGTAGCTGATCAATTGGTTCGAGGAGAAATAATGGTGCAAACGTTTGAGGTGGTTTCGTCTCTTCTTGATGACATGAAGAAAATAAATCAAACATGGTACACTCAAGAAGACCAAGTTTGGCCTTTTCTTTTTAGGATGACACAAGAATAGCTTGATAAGGAAAAAATAAAGGGATGAGAAAATCAACAACACGTTATCCCAAATGGAGATGCTACAAAAACAAGTGCTACAAAATGTGAACAAACCCAAAGAAGCAAGGGGAATGTATATAGTTGAGGAGGGTTCTAACTCGTGCTACTCAAATCCGGGGGAGAATCATGGGTGGAACTCTCACAAAGTTGAGTAGGGTTTCTAGCCAAGCTACTTGAAGCAGGGTGGGAATCAAGGTTGGAACTCTCACAAAGAAGACGAGCGGACACGATACTTTCAAGAATAGGCCACACAAAGTGACCATTGGAGAAGAGAAGATGATCATGAAGAGGACCACACACAATCGAGTGATAGCCCAAAATAAATGGGTAGTTCAAGTAGTCTAAGAGTGGATGATTTGTTGTCTCACATCCTTGACCAGGTTGAGGGCTCGAATATGTTAAAAGGGATGAAAGTCGAGTTCTCTTCATTAAACAATAGATAAAACTCTCATACTGATGCAATCAAGAAACTTGAATGTCAATTGAGTCAACTTTCAACACAATTAAAACCCAAAGTAATGGGGAAAGGCGAAGCCATATACATAACAACTTTGAGGGAGGATGGTGACATATATCTGGCTGTGGTTACTCGAAGTGGAAAGGTAGTTGTAGGTGATATGTAGGGTAATGAAGAAGCACAAGCTCATGAAGAAGAAACATATTTTGATGATGAAGAGATTCGCATTCAACAAAACCTTGACAAGGAGTTACAAAAAGATAAAAGTTAAGAGCACCCCAATCCCAAAGTTGGTGCAACCTCTTCCCAAAATAACCCCTCCATTTTCCCAACATCTCAAGAAGAAAAATGAGGATGAGAAGTTCAAGAAGTTCTTATCAGTGTTCAAGATGATCTCTATAAATCTACCATTAGAGGAAGCATTGTTGGAGATGTCAGGTTATGCCAAGTTCATGAAGGAGTTAGTCACAAAGAAAAGAAGCTTGGACTTTGAGACAATTGATGTCTCTCATAGTTGTAGTGCAATTATGACTAATTAGATGATTAAAAAGAAAAAAGATTTGGGAGCATTCACTATCGGTATGCTCAAATTTGCCAAAGCCCAATGTGATTTGTGGGCAAGAATAAATCTAATGCCATATGCAATCTAGGCAAAATGGTCTGGTGGACCCTTATACTTGTATCAATTTGTATTCTGAACCCTTCTACTTGTCCCTTTGTCAATTGGACCCTTAAACTCAATAAAACACAATTTCACTAATCCCTCTGACCATTGACTAAGCTTATGTGTCTTTAAGATGGCTGAGTTGGCAAAAGTGTGTGACTTCACGCACCTTAAGGTGAGTGAATAATTTTTTTAAGTTAAAAAAAATATTAAAATCATAAAAGAAAATATTTTTTTAAAAAAGTCATTTCTTCTTCCCCCACTACCCCCTCCTTTTTGGCCATTTTCATGGCCGACCAAACTTTTTTTTTTCTTCCTACAATTTACTAACACCTATTTAGCAAATCTTGGCCACTGTCGAGATGGGGTTCATGAAAAATGTTGTAACTTGGAATACGATGAATGCAGGATATGTTTAATGTGGCAAATTTGTTAGAGCGATAGATTTGTTTCAACATATACGAAGCGAAGAAGTAAAACCAAGTGAGGTGACAATAGTTAGCTTGCTTTCTGCTTGTGCTCATTTAGGAGCTTTATATATGGGTGAATTGATTCATGGTTATATTAGAACGAAGAAAATCAAGATCGATTTTGTCTTGGGAAACACGCCTATAGATATGTACTTCAAATATGGGAATGTAGATTCTGCTATACAAGTCTTCAATGGCTTGAATGATAGAAACATCTTCTGCTGGAATTTTATCATCATTGTACTAGGAGTGCACGGGTATGGGAAGGAAGCTATAGATGCTTTCATTGCAATGGAAAGAGAATGGATAAAACCATACAGTGTGACTTTCATGGGGCATCTATGTTCGTGTAGACATTCTGGGTTAGTTTCCGTTGGGAGAAAGCGGACCAGCGCTCACCGGAGACCACTGGTGGTGCACGCCACCACTGTTTTGCAGTAGAGTGTGAGAGAGAGGTGGCATTGGCTAGTGGAGAGGAGAACGAAGTGGGTGAGGGTGCGGTCATGGCGGTGAAGAGGTTTTTGGACCAGATCTCGTGGTCCGGTGACTTAGGTTATTATTTTTGTGGAGTTTGGAGGAGGAAAGAAAAATAGTGATGGTGTGCGGCGGAGATGAAGACGGGTGAGAGAGAAAGTATATGTGATTTCACCGGAAAAAATGGTGATGACGGTGGCGATGGCTTTTCCGATCAATTTTTGTCATGAAAATAGTGAGAATTGGATATATGGAGTTTCACTTTTTAAAATGCCAAAAATAAATTAAAATGTTATTATTTTAAATTGGCTAAATGGTCTGGTAGACCCTTTTATTTGTACTCGTTTGTATTGTGAACTCTTCTACTTATCCCTTTGTCATCTGAACCCCCGAATTCATTTAAACTCAACATGTTGAACCCTTTCAACTAATCGTGACTCTCAATCGCGCTGATGTCACATTCCATGTAAGATAAATTTTGCCACATCATTTTTTATTTTTTATAATAATTTCTTTTTGGACAATTATTAAATAAAAGGTAAATTAATAAATTTTAAATTGATTATTTAAGAAAAAATTGGGACTCCACGCCTCCACTCCGGTTGCAACCACATAACATCAAAAATCCACCGGCGAATGTCGCCGCACCACCGCTCCTCTCACCGATGAGACCTGTACTTTCTCCTTCATCGTCTCCATCTCCATCGCAAACCCTCACTATTTTCTTTCCTCCTTCTCCAACCACCACAAAATCAGCAACCCTAAGACGCTACACCACCGGTGACCCCCCTGCGAATAATCAATGACAACCTCTCCTCTCCGTGCTCTCCGAAAAACACCCCCGTTGCCTCCCATTCTAGAGAAAAGGTATCAGTGTTGCCTTTCTCTCTCTCACTCCACTACAAAATCAATGGACTCCAGCGAGCATTGCCATAAAATCAACCAATGCCCTCTCTCCCTCCACTGATAACACCTTGAAACTTGACGTCAAGGAGGTCCCAATGCCAAATATCCGTTAAAGATCAAGATGACCATAGGTGTGGAGAAGAAAGAAAAAATAGTTGGGGGCAAGGATGGGGATGGCAGCGAAAAAGTGGGTGGAGTTGAGGGAAGAAGAGGGATCTTTTTAAATTTATTTTTATTTTTATTATTATTATTATTATTTTAATATTTTAAGTTCAAATATGATGTTCACTTGCCTTCAGATGCGTGTAGTCACACACTCTTGCCAACTCAGCCATCTTAATGCCACATAAGCTTGGTCAATGGTCAGAGGGATTTGATATATTGTGTTTTATTGAGTTTAAGGGCTTAATTGGTAAATGATTAAATAGAAGGGTCCATAATACAAACTCGGACAAGTATAGGGGTCCATAAGACCATTTCGCCTAGTAAATTTTATTAAATAATTTTGGTTAATAATTTTTAAAAATAATTCTGAAATAATTTTGATATGGCATTAATATATTTGACGTGGATATGACATGTCAATTATATAAAGGAGAGTGAGCTACACACATGGTTGGAGGGGCTTAAGAATCTCATTTTAATTGAGTTTAAGGGTCCAGATGACAAAGGGATAAGTAGAAGGGTTCAGAATACAAACTGATACAAGTACAAGAGTTCATCAGACCATTTCGCCTGTAATCTATAAATAACTTGGGCTGGGTGAACCGAAATCCACAACAATGAGGCTTCTGATGGCAGACCGATCAATCAAGCATCCTGTGGGGATACTCTATGATATCTTGGTAAAGGTTGACCGATTCATCTTTCTGGCAAATTTTCTCATCTTTGATTGCGAGATTGATGCTAAAATTCCCATTATTTTTGGAAGACCATTTTTTTCAACCGGGAGAGCACTAGTGCATGTTGAAAGCGAGGAATTGAAGTTTCAGGTGAACAAAGATGAAGTCACCTTTAATGTGTGTAAGTCAATGAAGCACCCAAGCGATATTCATGTGGTATCGAAAATTGATGTAATTGATGTAGTCATAGCTAGCAATTTGATGTGTATGAGTGAGCCATTTGAGGTTGTACTTGCAAACTACGTGAGACTGAAGTCCAAGGTTAAAATGAGGTGGTAGCTGCACTTTCAGGATTAGGGAAATGTTCAAGGAACCCATTAAAGCTGGATATTGACCTAAAGAATTGAGAAATCCTCCCACCAAGCCATCAATGGAGGAACCACTAAAGCATAAGTTAAAAGTGCTCTCTGCTCATCTTTGATATGCATTCTTGGGGGAAAATAACACCTTACCCATAATCATTGCAGCTGACTTACTTGAATGGCATGTAAAGTTGCTTATTGAAGTATTGAGAAGATACATCAAAGCTATTGGGTGGAGTATCGCTGACATTGTGGGCATTCCACCCCGCATTTGCACTCAAAAAATTCAACTTGATAGTGAGTGTAAACCGAGTGTCGAACAGAAAAGGAGATTGAACCCACGATTCAAGAGGTGGTGAAAAAGGAGATAATAATGTTGTTGGATGCATGAGTGATTTACCCTATTGCGGATAGCAAGTGGATGAGTCCGGTACAATGTGTAACAAAAAATGGAGGCATCACAGTAGTCCCAAATGAAAAGGGAGATCTTGTTTCTATGAGACCGGTAACCAGATAGAGAGTATCCATGGACTACCGGAAGTTAAATTCTTGGACCGAAAAAGATCACTTTCCCATGCCTTTTATGGATCAAATTCTCGATTCACTTTCGGAGCGAGGATGGTATTACTTTTTTTATGTGTATTTCGGATATAATCAAATCTCCATTGCTCCAGAGGACCAAGAGAAAACCACTTTCACGTGTCCATATGAAAATTTTGCTTTCAAAAGGATTCCATTCGGGCTGTGTAATGCACCAACAATGTTTCAACGTTGCGTAGTGTCTATATTTGCTGATATGGTAGAAGATTCAATGGAAGTCTTTATGGATGACTTCTTAGTTGTGGGCGATACTTTTGAAGCATGCTTAGCACACACCTTGGGCAAGTCCTTCAAAGATCTGTGGAAACAAATTTCGTCCTAAATTGGGAGAAATGTCACTTCATGGTTAGGGAAGGTATAGTTCTTGGTCACAAAGTGTCACAAAAAGGGCTGGAAGATGATAAGGCAAATATCAAGGTATTTGAAAAGCTCCCACCACCAATCTCAGTAAAAGGTATTCGTAGTTTCTTGGGGCATGATGGTTTTTACCAAAGGTTCATCAAAGAAATTTCAAAAATTACACACCTCTTGTGCAAACTTTTGGAGAAAGAGGTAAAATTCAACTTTGATGATGCATGTATGGTAACCTTTAAGTGCTTGAAAGAGAAATTGATCTCTACCTTGATTATCATTAGTCCTAATGGGCCGGGACCCTTAGAAGTGATGTGTGATGCAAGTGGTACGACATTAGGTGTCGTGTTGGGGCAAAACCACAACAAGCCATTCTATCCCATTTAGTACACAAATAAAACCGTGAATGGTGCCCAGCGTAACTACATGGTTATTGAGCAAGAATTACTTGCGGTGGTATATGCATTTGAAAATTTTTGGGCATACCCGCTAGGAATCAAAGTGGTTGTTCACACTGATAACGCAGCTCTGCTTTATTTAATGGCAAAGAAAGATGCCAAGCCAAGATTGATAAGGTGGGTGCTACTGTTACAAGAATTTGACTTTGAAGGCAATGACATAAGAGGTTGTGAAAATAAGGTGGCTGACCATCTATCCAGGTTAAAATGCAAGGAGAATGAATAGCTGGAGGTAGACATCAATGACTCATTTCCCAATGAACATTTATTCACGGTCACTCTAAAGCAAACTCCTTAATATGCTGATTTTGCTAACCATGTAGTGTGTGGACTGATGCCGGAGTACTTGAACTTCTATCACCAAAATCGGTTCTTGTTCGATCTTAAGAAATACTTTTAGGATGAATCAGACGATGTGTACCTAAAGAGGAATTCATTGAAATTCTCTATGCTTATCATGCTTCACCGGTTGTTGGGCATCATAGCGATGTGCGTACAATCGCTAAAATTCTTCAAAGTGGTTACTACTGGCCATCTCTCTACAAAGATGCTCATGAATTTGTCAAGAAATGTATACAATGCCAAAAATAAGGTGGGGTGTCTAGACGACATGAGCTTCCTCTTAAGCCTATCCTGGAGGTTGAGTTATTTGATATTTGCGGAATAGATTTCATTGGTCCATTTGTGAGCTCATTTGGTAATAAGTACATTTTGGTTGTTGTAGATAATGTTTCTAAATGGGTGGAATCTGTGGAACTACCTAACAATGAAGGGAAAAGTGTTGTGCAGTTCTTAAAGCGCTATATCTTTGCTATGTTTCTCACCCCTCGAGCTATTATTAGTGATGGTGTTTCACATTTTTGCAGTACGTTGTTTGCATTCGCATTGAGCAGATACAGGGTGACCATAAAATGGCAACACCATATCATCCTCCAACAAGTGTCCAAGTGGAGGTTTCGAATCGGGAGATTAAGAGTATTTTGGCTTAGACAGTGGATTCAAATGGGTCTGATTGGTCTCGAAAGCTAGATGATTCTCTTAGTGTATATCGCACTGCGTACAAGACACCAATTGGTATGTCCCTATATCAGCTAGTTTTTGGGAAATCTCGTCACTTATCGGTTGAACTGGAACACAAAGAATTATGGGCATGAAAGTCTTTAAATCTTGATTGGGTAAAGTCTTCAAAACGAAGAGTAGATCATCTAAACAAAATGGATAAATTCAGGTTAAGGGCATATGACAGTTCAGCCCTCTACAAGGAAAAGATGAAAAAGTGGCATAATTCTAAAATCCTTAGAATGGAATTCTGAGTTGGAGATTGGGTGTTTCTATACAATTCTCGACTGAGACTCTTACTTTGAAAGCTCAAATCAAACTGGTCAGGCCCATTTAGAGTGACACGACTGTTCGCAAATGGATCCATTGGAGTTAAAAGTAAGGAGGGTCCTGCCTTTAAGGTGAATTCGGAATTCTTGAAGTTATATCTTTGAGAATTCCATGATATTTTAGTGATTGAAGTGATGTACTTGGAAGATGCATGAAAACAATTCCACGTCGTGCCACGACGTTAAATAAGGCGCTTCTTGGGAGGCAACCCAAGTGTTAGTTGCTTTGAATAATGTGAGCTAAATATGTAGATGTAGGTAATTCTGCGATGCCAAGACTCTTTATATGATCCGCCTAGTGGGTTCGGCGATCAGGAAGTATCTTTCCTTTGTGGCGTCAACAGTGGGGTGAGATACTGGAATATTGGGAGAAATACATACAGCACTCGGTGATGCGCCAAAATGATTGGGCGGACCTAACTTTCTCCCCCCTTTGCACCATCCCCAAAAAGCAAGAGTCTTGGAACTTTCGGTGAGGTTTCACATATATTAGGCGATGCAGTGATCCTACTCAGCAAACCTATCTTTTTCTGCCTGCTTGCCCTAAAATGGAGTGGTTACGTGCTGGATATTTTTGCATGTTTCATGCAACTTGGCAGTTCGCCGATTGGTTTGGCGATGACTGCAATTCTTCACCAAATGGCCGCCTAGTGAAGATTCTTTTTCACCCTACTCTGTTTGTTTGAGTGCCACTACTTTATCTTTATTTTTGTCATTTTTTGTTTATCTTGTATAGTGTTTGTTTCTGCTAACATTGAGGACAATGTTGGATGTTTTTGGTGGGGTGGTAGGACACTGTTGTTCTATCACAATTTTCGAGTATCAGGTGTGGTCAATAACGATGACCTGAATAATGCTCTAGTTGAACGAAATGAATGTGTGGCTAGCATGAGGATAATGAAGTTGCATAGACAATATGTGAACTTTAGCATCTCGTTGTGACTAGCCGGCTGTCAAATGAGTGTGTTGTGATAAACATTGCACACTAGCTAGAAAGTTTCCATTGTTTGATATTGGTACCAATGCCTTCTTTGATGAGATTAGTTTGAACATTGTGTGTAATGACACCTAGAATTTTCCCCGTTGGTCCGGTTGATTGAGTGATGCAAGCAGTTGAAATGATCTTACGCAACAATCTTGATTGGGTAAATAAAAGACCAAAATACCCCTTACTATTTTCGGATAACTTTCCTTAACTAGACAACCTGACTTCAAAAGGGCATACCTCACGCATCCGAACTCAAAAGTTAGCAAATTCGGTGACGTTGGAAATATAATTCAACAACCTTCAATTGGTTACATCATAGCCGACCTTACTAATCTTGTACTAAGAGTTATGGTCATTTGAAGTTGACCCAAAACTTAAAGGAACGTAAGAATGACTTGAATGAGCTCTCTTTAGTTCTTCTTGGAACTGAAGGAGCTACATCTAGTGACCTTAACACTCAAAAAATTTTACATTCCTTGGTAAAATCCTACTTACAATGAAGGATGGTTCGAGTCTCAGTTCGAAAAAATTTCTGGGGTGTTACAGTCACGACCTTAGTCTGCACCCTTGGCGTGGTCGGCTCTCGAAGCGAACCCTCATCATGGCTGACTACAAGCGGAAGACTAAGTCAAGCATACAAAAGCTTAAAAACTGAATAAAATTAATGAAACTCAAATACAAACCTTTACCTAAAATTATTTACTCGGAATATAAATAGAATATTCAATTAGCCAACAATAGGCAACTCAAGTCTTTAAAACATTTAATAAGGTAAATGAATCAAACTTCTCAAACTCTATTGTCTATCTATGAAGCCTCTACTATTACAAAAGGATATCGAGACAAGATCCATGACATCTCCAAACTACTTAGTGTAAGATAAAGGTGAAGTCCTCCGATATATAAGAAGGCACACCAAAGCTGAATAGAATATCCCATGACCTCAACAAAACGCTTGTTGATGATCCTGAATACCTGTATGTGCATCATGAAACGATGCTGGCCAAATGGCTCAATACATGGAATATACGAGCAGGGGAATTCAAAAGCATAAACATAATCTTGAACTAGTGAAAAAGAAACATACTTACCTCTTATCAACTCACTAAACTCAACTCAACTCAAAGAAATATAGTTCAATTCAAGAATAAGATACTCAACTCAAAGAATAGATACTCAACTCAAAGATATGATTCTCAATTCAAAGGGACTCAATTCAAGATAATCAACTCAAGCTAAAGCAATAATAAATGATGTAATATATGGAAAACTTTTAAAACAATAGATAGCAACTCAATGTTGAAGAATACAATAATAACTCAGTTTGTATATATAAATACAATATAACTCTGTGGGAGTTTCTCTAATAAACAACCATCACTATGAGCTTTGTGATGATACATCGTCTCACCCACATTGTTAGAACTGTCTTATACCTTGTCGGGGTATAGAACTCCTCAAGTAAGTGGATCCACTAGTCTATGCTAAAAAACACTAAGGAATAATCTAAAGAGTATGACCCTTTCTACCCACATTGGCTACATGGTTTATGAGGGTTGTGAGTTGTCTGAACTCTCCCCTATATCGATGCTCAATACTACTCCAAAATATACTATCTCATATATTTTCAAACATAACTCTTTCTGTGGTTTTTTATTAATAGTCAAAATCTTTCTCTAAAAAGAGATGGTACTCGACCGCTCAAAACTCTTTTGGAAATCTCAGTTTCCTCCTCTTTTAAATGTGAAAACATTTACTCTTGGGAATATTTAGTTCTCATATATGGTTTTAAAGAAAATAAACTCAATTGTACTCTCTCAACTCAAGTTCTCAAGTCTTAAAACAAGTTTAGAAAAATTTGTAAAAGACTTCTCAAAATAAGGTTCATGCCGAATTATGGATGTGAAGGACTCAAATCAAGTGTTTCAATAACTATATATAGAACTCAATACTCGAAAATACACAACTCAGAACTTAAGAACTTCAGTGATACTACTTATTTCAAGAATGCCCAACTCAGAGGGTTCATGCGGAAATATGGTCATGAATTACTCAACTCATGGACTTCATGATACTACTCCTCTCAAAGATGCTCAAATTATGAAGTTCATGCGGAATCTTGGGGATGAACGACTCAACTCGAGGGTATACATAGCAATATGGAACTCCTGTATATGACTATTCTCATTATCATACTTACTTCCTCAAAACATAGCTCAAATCAATAGTTGATCTCAAAGGATTCACAATTGTACTCAAATACTTTTTTGTACTCTACTCTTAACTTTCACTTGAATTTTAATTATTGATTCAAAATTTATGATTCTTGATATGAAGTATCTAGATTATAGTGTAGACTCATAAATACATTCTCCTCACACTTACATGAGCCTTGAAATATGTTATTAGAAATTGTATAAGACTCCTCAAAACACTTGAAGGGACTTTCTCAAAAGGCTCGAATGATCTCTCAAGACTTGACTCTTAACTCTACCTTGAATTTGAATTATGAATTCAAGGTTGTGGTTTATGATATGAAGGATATCGTGATGATTAAATGAGTTTTAGATAGTAAATCATGAGAAACGGTCGAAAAACACTGCCTAGGGAGCAAGTCTGCGACGCGGAGACAATTTATAATATTTGGTCACGAAATAATTTTAGAAAATGTGGATTCATCATTCTCTCCACGATGCGGAGAGGAAAATTTCACCATGAGGAACAGGTCCGCGACGCAAACTTGGTACTTTATTTTCATCCTGATCTTTTCTTACTCGTTTTTTACCTTAATTCGCCTAGAATCGAATGGTTTCTTTCCCAATCACTTAAATTCCAATAGTCAACTTATGTACACGATAATATAATATAAACCACCCTCAATTCACTAAATTTTCTATCAAAAATTTATCAAACCAATCCTAATTCAAGAACGGAAGCATTACTTTCAAGAACTCAAATTCTTCAGCTTTAAGAACGAAATTTCGCTGAAAATAACATGATTGGTGTGTCGGTTAACAAACCCAATACTATAGAAGCTTAAATACCTCTTAGAGATAAACCCATGAAGAAAATCCGCAATGAAATTCAAGAATCTCTACGAACGCTTTGAACCCTTCCTCTTTTTTCTTCTTGGACTCTCTTCTCAAACCCTAAGAGTATTGGGGATGAATGAAACTGATTCTAATCTAATTAGAACCCTAAATTATTACTAAAAATGAATTAAATCTGATTGGGTAAGGAAAAGACCAAAATACCCCTCATATTTTTGGGTAACTATCCTTAACAGGACACCCTGACTTTAAAAGGAAATATCTCACTCATCTGAAATCGAAACGTCGAAAAGTTGGTGGCGTTCGAAAGATAATTCAAAGACCTTTCATTTTATATCTTATGGGCCACCTAATTTATCTTGTACTGAAAGTTATGGTCGTTTGATGTTTACCCAAAACTTAAAGGAACCTAGGAATGACTTGAATGAATTCTCTCTAGTTCTATTTGGAACACAAGTTGCTACATCTAGTAAACTTAACACTTAGAAATACTTTAAATTCCTTGGTAAAAACTTACTCACTATGAAGACTGGTTCAAGTCTTAGTTCAAAAAATTTCCGGCGTGTTACACATCATCACAAGCAAACTCATATCATACACATAACTGGGTAGAGTACATGTAACACCACATGAATACTAACACAACACTCCTTCCAAACTCACGACCTCAAGCCCAATAGTTCAATAATCAACTAAGATCAAAACATAAAATAACATGAAAACAACCAAAATAATCCAACTTAATCTAAAAACGCAAAATCCTAAGGTTTCACAATACCTAAGAGAAAAGTCTAAGGATACTAATCAAACAAGCACCATGAACAACCTATATTAAGGCTCTAGTGGCAAAAACTATGCTAATCAATTTAATAATGTCTATAATCACCTAAGGATCAAAAGCCTAAGCTAACACCTAAGTCCAACTCTAATCATACAAGACTACTCGTAATATAAATATTCTAAAAGAGTGAAGTCTAGGAAAGAGGTAAACCATGACTTACCTCAAGGCTGAAAACCACATGCAAACACTACTAAGACGTTTTTCCCTTTTATAGGGCCTTAGAGTGAATCCAAGTTCCAAACAACGCAAACGGAAACGAAAAAAGACACAAAAATACTAAATTTACATAAGGAATTTAAAATTGACAAGAAACCCCAAAAACAAAAAAAGTGGTACCCACGCAGAGAAACAAAATTGAGTTCGTGAGAAGGTTGCATCCTTCTCAAGGAAGTAGGGCCCCAAAAATTGGCACAATCTGAGCTTTAATAAAAACAAATAAGCCCCACCAATTTTCTAACTCAATTGGAGTCAAAACAGTGAATAAAAGAGGAAATTAAGGGGAAATACAAAGAGAAACTAAAGATTGATCGAACTTGGAATGTGCCCATGAACTATCCCAACACGCTCCAACAAGAATGAATTTGTGTTTTAAAAGTCTAATCTCAGCTGAATAAATGAGCTTCGCCAACCGAGAGGCCTCCTCTTGAATGCAGAGGTCAGCCAAGCTAACCACATGGGAATGCATCATGAGGCCCACGAACGCAGAGGCTTGGATAGTAACCCCTTTGTGAATGCGGCATGATGCCTTAGGATAGTTCCTTTTCATTGATTAATTTAGGTGAGAAAACATTTCAACCTTAGAATCCTTACTCATGTGAGAAAACCTTTCAAAATCATGCTTTCATGTGTTTATGAGAAAATCCTTTCAACAACACATCATTTACATAATCATTGATACTTTACTCTCAAAGCATCCTAAAAACATTTCAATAGTTGTCATAATGACATGCATAGTTCTATCATTTACCTTTCAAAGCTCAAAACCCACTTTCAATCATCAACAGTTAAAAACATGGGTTAGCAATGGATTTCATCATAAACTCATGTAATTCTCTCAATACATGATTAACTTCATAAAACTCATCCTTCATAATCAAAATCCCACAACATATGATCATAACTTGAAGACATAGCGATTATATGGGTTCATAGTGGAAAACATCATAAAACCATAGTATTTCATAAATTAATGTATAAGATATCATAATTCAATCATTTAAATCAGTAATCATAAGAATCCATGGTAATTGAAGAAAACCTTAATTCAATTGGGGAATTCTAACTTTGAAATAGAAGGATTTGGGAACTCCATGAATGGAAGGGATCCATGGATGAAAACTATCTTACCTTGATTCAAATTTCTAATCTTCAATGGAGGAACGAAGACTTTGGATTGAAACCCTAGGTGAATCCTTCTTCTTCTTCAAGTTCTAGAGAAAGAAAAATTTGAGAGTTCTTCTTTTTAGTGAGTTTGGAGAGAATGATTTCTATTGGAAAATTTGGCGGTAAAAATGCTTATATAGGGGTCTTATACATAGGCAAAATGACATAGTATTAGGCTAAATTAATTAGGAAAAGATCCAATTGCCCATAAAAATAACTGCCAGCCCACCGACCATGACCCTCGATCGACAAACTGTGGATAAGAAGATGGTTCGTCCTGCACAACTGTTGACTGTGGTCCGTGACTTGGTTCAGGGCCCTTGAACCACGGGCCCTCAACCACAGACCGTGGTCTGCCCGACGGTCCATTGGTCAGGTCGTGGTCTTGGGCCTTCAGGGTTTGTTTTGGGGAGCTATCCATAGACCAATCCTACGGTTCGTGGTCCCATCCACGGGCTTTAGGTGGCCCTCATAGGTTTGCACCTACCGCTCTTTAAAATTGCTATTTTACCCTCTTCCGGCTCTGGGGTGTTACAATATCTCCCCCTTGGGATCATTCGTTCTCGAATGAGGTTCTAGACATCACTTAGTAGAAAAGGACTCTAAACTAGCAACCCATCATGCATGAAACTTCATCAAAATGCACACAACCAAGGAGGAAAAATATCAATTCTAACCTATCATGTTTAATGCATCACAAGGGAATTAGGAACTAGACCTAGAATCTCAATACGCATGAAATTTCAATATTTGTCATGTTTAAGGAGGAATTACGTTATTCAAGCTAAAAGCATGATCAATATCCTCTCATGGAGCCTATATGCAATTCATACTCAAATACATGTATATACAAGGAGGAAACATCAATCTCATCTCATGAAGTCTATAGGCAACTCATATTCAATGCACATCAACATGAGGAAAATAAATCATATAAGTCATTTTCTTTAAAACAGAAGCTTTTTCTGAACAAGAATAAATAAGGAAATCATGGAAACACTTAAGACACATGACTCCAAAACAAGGAACGAACCATGAGGATCTCATTACCTCAAACTATAGTAGGAATAGAAGGAAAAAGTTTCGGATATCAGTACGTCATATTGGCCTCAACCTCCCAAGTAGCACCCTCAACTAATTGATTCCTCCACAATACTTTCATGGAAACAACTTCTCTATTTCTCAACTTCTTAACTTGCCGGTCTAAAATCTCAACCCAAACCTTCTAAGGGAACACGTTTCTTCAACATAGAGACATGGAAAACCAAATGCACCGATGCCAACTCATTAGGCAAATATAGTTCATAAGCAATCTTACCAACACGTCTCAAAATCTAATATGGGCCTACATATTGTAAACTAAGCTTCCCTTTCTTACCAAACCTCATTACACCCTTCATGGGTAAAATTTTTAAGTAAACCCAATTATGAACACCAAACTCAAGATATCTTGTTTTTACATTGGCATATGACTTCTGCCGACTTTGAACCGTTTTCAACCTTTCTCTAATAAGTCAAATTTTCTCTATGGCCTCAAGTACCAACTCATGACCAATTAGGGAAACTTGCCCCATCTCAAACAAACCTATAAGAGATCTACATCTCCTACCCTGCAATTCCTCAAATGGACCCATATAAATACTCGAGTGATAGCTATTGTTATAGGCAAACTCAATCAATGGCAAATAGTCATCCCAATTACCCTTAAAATCAGTCATACATGCTATTAACATATCTTCCAAAGTTTGAATAGTACGCTGCGCTTGCCCCTTTTTTTGGGGGTGAAAGGCCGTAGTAAGCTTAAAACGAGTACCAAGACCCTTTGGAAAGACTTCCAAAATTGAGAAATGAATTGGGTACCACGATCAGAAATAATGGACAAAGGCACTGCATGCAACTTTACCATTTCTCTTCTGTATCTTAGCATAATCCACTGCCGAATAGGAGACCTTGACGGGAATAAAATGAGTCGATTTGGTCATCCAATCTAATAAAATGAGTCGATTTTGTGAGTGCAAATACAAGGAGGTAAACACATGATGCAAAAAATGGTCCAAACAATTTATTTCTTTAACCTTTTCAATACTTTCACCAATGCTTGAACTTGTTCAACATTAACATCCGCATCCACAATAACTGGCAAAATATTATTTTCACATAATAACACATACCTCAGATTACCGTGTAGTTGCTTCAATTCAAGCACAAGCGGCTCTTCTATGGATTATTTTGCAAGAGGTCTTGGCTTATTCTTCATATTCGGGGACTATCTTCTTTGGAGAATATATGAATGTGATCTCATGCCAACAGTGAACTTAGGTTCTTTACTCTTAAAGCGTCATCGGAGTTCATAATTAATGTGGCTAGTCTTTCCATAATGAACCTTTTCTGTATAGATGCTTTAGTGACCCCTTCCTCAGTTGTATCAATCGCGGACACCACACTCATATCTTGTAGTTGATTCATCGACTTGCGTACTTTGAATTTAACATCCTTATTATTCACCCTATACTTTAGCTCACCACTCCCCACATCAACCAATACTCTACCAGTGGATAGAAATGGAGTCCCCAAAATTATGGGAACTTCAAAATCCACATCGCAGTCCAAATCACAAAGTCAGCCAGAAAAATGAAACTCTCCATTTTTACCGGTACATTACAAAGAATGCCAACAAGCCTCTTTAATGACCGATTAATAATCATAAATCTCATAGCTGTAGGGTTTGGATTTCCAAACCTAGTTGCTCGTATATTGCCAGCGACATGAGATTGATATTGGCTCCCAAGTCACATAGAGCTTCCGCGAACTCAAATGCACCGATTGTGCAAGGTATGGTAAATGAACTTGGATCTTCTTTATTTTGTACCAAGGACCTTATAGAAGTAACATTACAATGGTGAATATTATTTGCAGGTTCTGAACATTCTGCCCTCTTCTTTGTTAATAAGTCCTTTGTGAACTTAACATAGTCTCGCATCTCTTCTAAAGCTTGTAACAATGGAATGTTAATCGATAGCTGACAAAGCATGGATATAAACTTCAAGAAATTTATATGATGGATATCCATGGTGTTTCGTTTGTTGCAATCAAGCTTCCTGGACATGCCAAAGGGTGGTGGAGCACTTTTATGAAGTCTAGACAAGTTGTATCTTCCCCAGTTGAGTAGGATGCATTCTCTAGTGCCTTTACAGATTCATTCATTCCTTGGAGCGTGATGGAGGAGAGTCGACTGAGATATAAGAACTTGACTCATGGTAGTTTGTCTATGACCCAATATAAGGTCCATTTCTTTGAGCTTTTTAGGTATGCTATGACGATTGTACCAGATGAGGCAAAGAGAAATCGCCGTTTTATTAGAGGGGTGAATCTATCCATCAGGTTGTATGTGTTTAAGGAATCCAGAAAGGGGGTTTCCTTCTAGTCTATTGTGAGCACACCCAAAAAGGCAAATTTTATGGTCTCATAGGAGTTTAAACAGCTCAAGAGGGCTTGATTCTTTGGAAATTTTTCTTCTACCTCATCTGGAGGTAGAGGTTTTTATAGAGGTAGTAGTTCCTTACATCATCATGGAGGTTCATGCTTCTTTGTCAGCAACTGAGAGTGGGCATTCAGTACGATGATCTTATGGTTCTAGCTAAGGTGGCCATGGTAGTTTTGCTTATTCACACCAATTTTTATATGTACTGAGGTCTTTTTATACTAGTGGGGATCTAGGTCATTTGATGCAATAGTGACCTCTACAGACTCTTTCAGGACCTCAACATTCTTATCCAGCTGCTCCAGCTATGTATTCAACACCTCCGAAAAGGGGTCGAGGCAGATTTTAGTCCGGTAGGGCTTGTAGGACCTATATTAAGGATACTCCAACTTCGTATGGTGCTGTTTAAGGTTCTTCTCAAACCGTAAGTGTCTGTGAGGGAAACATTATGCTTTTCCAAGGAGGCATGAGGCTAAGACTTCTGATTTTATGATCACATGTATCGTCCTAGTTTTCCATTGGCCTGCATTTATATTGTTTGATCTGGGATCTACTTTCTCATATGTGTCTACCAATTTTGCCATTGGGTTTGATATAATTTCTGATTGTACGCCTGTGCCTATTCATGTTTCTACATATGTGGGTGAATCCTTAGTGGTGGTTCCACTATATTGATCCTACCATGTTTCTTTGGCCGGGTATGATACATGTGTAGATTTGATCATTTTGGGAATGGTAGACTTTGATATTATCTTGGGTATGGATTTTCTCTCTCCGCATCATGTTATTCTTGAATGTTATACTAGGACTTTGAACTTAGTGATGTCGGGTGTTCCAAGAGTCGAATTGATGGGTGCTAATTTCTTTTACCCTAGAAAGGTTATCTCCTTCATTTGATTTTTAAGATTTGTTGATATAGGGTGTTTGTCCTATTCAGCTTTTATTCGGGATTGCAGTGTTGATCTATCTTCCATGGATTTTATGTCCGTGGTTCAAGATTTTTTGGATGAGTTTCTTACTGATCTTCCAAGTGTTCCTCAGTATAGGGATATCTATTTTTTCATTGACTTGGAGCTGGGCACCAAGCTCATATATATTCCCCTCTCATATGGCTCTAGTTGAATTGAAGGAATTGAATGACCAGCTTCACGATATGTCCAGTAAGCAGTTTTTTCACCCTAGTATTTCTCTTTGGGGTGCTCCTGTGTTGTTTGTGAGGAAACAGGATGGATCCATGAGAAAGTGTATTGATTATCGAAAGTTGAACAAAGTGACAAAGAAGAACAAGTATTCTCTTCCTTGTATTGATGATTTGATTAATGATCTTCAAGGTGCATATATGTTCTCTAAGATCGATTTAAGGTTCCATTATCATTAGCGCAAGATTAGGGAATCAGATATGCCTAAGATAGCTTTAAGGACTCGTTATGGGCAGTATAAGTTTCTTCTGATATCTTTTGGTTTTACTAACCCCCTACAACATTGACAAAGTTGATTAATGAGTGTGCTGATCGTATTTGGATTTATTTGTGATAATATTAATTGGCAACATCATGGTGTACTCTAAGATCGATGAATATCACGATCGGGATTTGGGATTAAACACCATAGATTAAGAGAAGAGAAGCTTTATTCCAAGTTCTCAAAGTATGAGTTTTGGCTCAATTTTCTGTTGAATTTTTGGGACACGTCATGTCCAAAAAGATTATTCATGTAGGTTCAGCCAACTTTTGGGCATCGAGGGGTCGGACCAGACCTATATTTGTTATTGAGATCCAGAATTTTTGTGGGACTTGAGGGCTACTACGAGTGATTCGTTCAAAGCTTCTCCACTATCGCATCTTCTTGACTAGATTAATTAGGCAAAGTGTGAGTTTCCAGTGGTCTGATGAGTGTAAGGAGATATTTCAAAAGCTCAAGACTTTTTTGACGTCGGCTCATTTCATTACCTTACACGAGGATGATGTGAACTTCGTGATTTAGTTTGATGCTTCTTAATTTGGGTTAGGTGGTGTTTTGATTTAGAAGGGTAAAGTGAATTCCTATTCCTCTAGCCAGTTGAAAACCCATGAGAGGAGCTACCCTACCCATTACTTAGAGTTGGCATCCGCAGTGTTTGTGCTTCAGTTAGTGTGACATTATCTGTATGGAGTTCATTGTGAGGTGTTAACTGATCATCGCAATCTTCAGTATATCTTCAGTCAGAGGAATCTAAAAATATGACAGCGCAGATGGCTTGAGCTACTAGAGGAGTATGATACCACTATATTGTATCATCTATGAACGTCAATTTGGTGTCCAATTCATTGAGTAGGAAGACTTCTAACATTAGAAGTATTATCGCTATTAGAGTTGAGGAGAGACCATTAGCTAGATATGGTCAGAGGTTATCTAACTGTCTCTTCCGGTTTTAGGTTTTTAAGGAGACAAGTGGTTTGACTAATTTTATTGAGGCTCGTTCTTCATTAGTTGAGCTGATTTGTCAGCACCAGTTTGATGACTAAAAGCTATGTCTCTTTCAAAACAAGGTGATTAGAGGTAAAGGAAATAAGACTGTTGTTGATTCTTATAGTTTCTTGAGGATTGAGAGCATGATTTTTGTGCCCAAGGTGGGCGAGTTGATTAGACTAATTCTTGAGGATGCCCATTGTTCTTGATAATACCTCCATATGGGTGCACAAAGATGTATCATGACCTAATCCATCACTATTGGTGTTGTGGTATGAGAAGAGATATTGCAGATTTTTTTCGAGATGTTTGACTTTCCAACTGGTAAAATGTAAGTTCCAACAGCTTGGGGGTATATCTTAGAGGATGCATATTCCTACTTGGAAGTGGGAATAAATAGCTATGGACTTCTTTTGGGACTACCTACCCTGTGGGTGTTTATAATTCCATTTGGGTGGTTGTAGGTAGGTTGACCAAATCCACCCATTTCATCCCGGGTTTATGTGAAGTACACAATATGGAAGTTAGCTGAGACATATATATCAGTTAGATTGTTTGACTACATGGAGTACTGATATCTACTATTTCTAATCGAGGTTCCTTCTTCAGCTACAATTTCTGGAAGGCATTGGATCATGGTTTGGGTAATATGTTAGATATGAGTACAACCTTTCTTCCTCAGACTAATGTTCTATCTTAGTGGATCATTTTGTTGTGGGAGGACATGCTCTTAGCTTCTGTGATTGATTTTTGTGCTAGATAGGATCGACATTTGCCTTTAGAAGAGTTTGTCTATAACAACAGTTATCATTCCAGTATTCAGATAGCCCATTTTGAGGCATTGTATGGCAGACAAAGTAGATCTCTGATCAAATGGTTTTATTCAGCTGAGATAGACTCATTGGATACATTCTTGCTTAGAGATTTTATGGAGCAAGTCCATATGATCCAGGGTAAACTATTGACAGCCCAAAGTCGATAGAGGAGTTATGCGGATCGGAAATTCTGATCTCTAGTATTCATGGAGGATGATCATGTTTGGCTTTCAGTATCTCCCATGAAGGGTGTTATGAGGTTTGGAAAGAATGGTAAACTTATCCCTAGATTCATTAGACCCTTAACGATTTTGGGTCGTGTGGGAAAAGTGGCTATTAAATTGGCCTTTCCACCTATCTTGTACGCTATACATTGATAACATTCCGCTACACTTCATCAAATAATAAGTGTAGGCAATCGCAATCTAGAATAAACCCAACGAAGAAATGGGGTCGATCCCACAATAAGTGATATGGTAGAGAATTCAAATTTGAAGTTATAAACATGTTCTAATCGATCGTAGGAGCATAAATTATCGAAAGAATAAAAGTAGATGGAAAGGGTTGACACAGGTGTCAAATGGGGGGATTAGAGAGACAATTAATAAATACAATATAGGGAAGAAATCAAGTACAGACGGATTCTTGGGGATGTGATCAATTAATTGCCAAGTTTACTATACGGGTGATTACTAATTATTGGCAATCGTTACTTCTTAATGGGTAGGCTAGGCTTTAGATGTAATAGCCATCTCTCAATCAACTATTACGAATAAGGTGAGTTTTGTCGAACCTTGACAAGCAAAAGATGTATAAACAACCAAAAACCTGAATTAATCTACTCTCTCGATCTAGATAAGTAGGATCGAATTAAGAATCACTCTCTTGAACTAAATCCACACCAACTCAATCATTACAATCCTCAATTGATAACCTGAATTCTAAAACCTATTTTATAACCTTACAATCTCAAGCAAACATAGAATATTAGACTAGAATTGTATGGGTAACCACAATTCATGAATTAGAACTCAGTTATCAATTGACCTCACATGAAAACAGCAATAAAATCAATAATTACTAACACACTAAACTAATTTAGACAATTAATCATATAATCACACCCCCAATAATGGGGGTCTTAGGAAGTCATTATGAAAAATAGAAAATGATTACCAATTATATTCACCATTAGATGGGTAACGAAGTTCAAGTCTTTACAATATTTCCAATCAATGATCAAAGTCCAAGCAAACTTAAAAATATTAGAAAAACCATATTTCAATCAAAAACCCAGAGTCTAACAATGCTCGGACACCTTTTCCTCTTTTTGAAAATCAATTTATATGTTCTTAGATTTTGGCCTTCAGGTCATTTAACGCTCATCTCCATCGCCTTTGTAGCTTGAGTCATCACCCTCCCTGTGCAGTGATATTAGGCGATCAAAGTCATGGTCGCTAATAAGATTGGCGATGCGCCACTTGTCTTTTATCATCGTCGTTTTTGCTTGCACTTTCACCAATTGGTCTGTAAAATTTGGCAAGATAAGACTCTTTCGCTGATCCAATTGGCGTGTCGCCGAAGGGAACGCTCCATCACCTAATTTCTCTTGTCCAAGTGCTGGCATACTGTAACTTTAGGCGAGCTAAATGACTACTCAGCGAATAGCCGAGAGGCCTAATATAGGCAACTTATCTTTCATAACATAAGATAATAGAAAACAGTAAAATTTAAAACATTTTCAACAACATAAAAGTTTTCATACCAAAAGTGGAAGTCTATTACACTTTGTCTCAAAACCATCTAAAACATGAATATCTTGGGAAACAGCCTATACAAAAATGTTCAAAATATAAAATGAAAGGACATAAGAGAAATCATGGACTAATCCTCGAATGTTATGAGGACACACCAATATTCAAGCCTTGCCTCTACTAAGATTCTAGCCACGGGGATGAGAGTCGAGATCACCGAACCCTAAAGTTTGGATAAGAGATGTACGCAAGAGTATGCGTTAAAACAAACATGTACTAAATATTATAGCTTGCATTAAAATAAACATAAACATAAGCATTAGACAATATAAGTCATTAGAATATTCAATGCACATAACAAAACATGTAATCATAAAGGAATACTTCTCGAAGTAACCTCAAATCATCGTTACTCATCAGGGAAAGAAACTCAAGCACAATCCAAGCCATCACCTATCATAACATATCTAGCTTATCTTTTATAGACATGGGGAATCATCTCTTTCCTTACTATAAAGGAACATAGGTAGTTGCCTCTAGTCATTCTTAACATTTGGATCATGGGTCTCAGCTCTAATCCAACATCAAATGACATGGGTATTCACCTCTTCTCTTTCTATAGGGATCATGGGTACTCGCCTCTTATCCAATTCATATCTCAAGAACGTGGGGAGTCGCCTCCTATTCAAATTTGAGGTATAATGGTAATCACATCTATATTCTATTTTAGGGAATACAGGTAATTGCCTCATATCCATCTCATTTAGAGGTCATGGGTAATCGTCTC
The DNA here is from genome assembly GCA_036250405.1 of Solanum raphanifolium. NCBI lineage: Eukaryota > Viridiplantae > Streptophyta > Magnoliopsida > Solanales > Solanaceae > Solanum > Solanum raphanifolium. The sequence continues at coordinate 14,309 of JAJOOE010012510.1, read as the reverse complement.
TAGCCTCATCAATTTCTTAGTCTTTTAGCTTAGATTCATTATAGGTGAGAATTCCTTTCAACCTAGAATCATTCAATGTGAGAAAGCCTTTCACATTCATACATAAGCTTAAACCAACGAATTCTCCTTTCATGGTATAAAACCAATTTACATCAATTTAATATTTTTAGACATGGGTACATGTAAATTCATCCTAAATACATGTTCTCCTATCAATTCATGCATAAACAATCAAAACCCAATCATCTGGATCAACATTCACAAATACCCACAACTATAGAAGAAAACCCTAATTCAAATTGGGGAATTACTACTTTCCAATTGGGGAAATCTTAGGGGCTCCATGGACGATAGCATTCCATGGATTAAAATCGACCATTCCTTGATAACAAAGCCCACAATTTGCTTGAGGTATGAGGACTTGACCTTCATCCTAGCTCCAACTCTTTCTGCTTCTTCAAGTTCTAGAGAGAGAAATATTTGACAGGAAGACTTTGGGAATTTTTTGGGGGGTTTTGAAATAATGATTTAAATGGGTGAGTTTTGGGGTTAAAATCACTTATATAGGGGTCCTAGGCTTTGGTAAAAGGACAAAGCTTTGTTTTAATTAAAACTGGAAAAGTCCCAAATAGTCTCTAACTTACAGTGGACTGCCTTATCACCACGTAAGGCCCTACAACCCACGAAGGACCACACGGACCGTAGTGTTACCCGTGGTCCCTTAACTAGTTGCCTCACTTGATACCCCACAATTCCCAAAAACTAACTCAAGACCATGACCCTCCTGCACGAGCCGTTTGGTGGCTTTTGGTAGGGTCCAACTTTTTGGCAGTCTTGGGAGCTCACTGCCTAGCTCACCACGCCCATCACCATGGCCTGTGGACCCCACAACGAGGCATCATGGTGGTCGTGGGAGGTGAGCATGGCTTGGTGAAGGCTGCCCAAGTTCACTTCCTTGGCCTCTTCCCTCTCACTTAGCGCTAGCTTAGCCTTCTAGATTCTGAGGTGTTACATTATCTTCCCCTTGGGAACATTCGTCCTCGAACTGAATTTCTAGACACCTTTTTGAAGTAAAAACTCAATACTAGCAGTCCATTATGCATGCAACTTATTAAAATGCACACAATCGAGGAGGAAACATCAAGTCCAAGCTAAACATACTAAATGCATCATATGGAAAGTAGAACTACATCTAGAAACCCAATATGCATGAAATTTCAAAACTATTCATGTCCAAGGAGGAACTACCATTTCCAAGCTAAAAGCATGCTCAACACAATCTCATGGAGCCTGTATGCAATCTAAACTAAAAACATATATCCAAGGAGGAATTCTCAACTCCAAGCTAAGGTATTATCATCAATTTATCTCATTAAGTCTATAGGCAAATCATACTCAATGCACTACAACATGAGGAAAATCAATCACATAAACTCATTGTCTTTCAGAACACAAGTTGTCATGAACATGCATAACATAAGGAAATCATGGGAATATCTAAAACACACATGACTTCAAACAAAGAGCAACCCATGAGGAACTCATTACTTAAAACAAGAAGAGGAGCAGAATGAAAGAGATAAGGATATCGAAACATCATATCGGCCTCGACCTCCCAAGTAGAACGCTCAACTAAATGATTCCTCCATAACACTTTCACGGAAGAAACTTCTTAACTTGCCGATCTAAAATCTCAATCGAAACTTCCTCATAAGAAAGATTTTAATCAACTCTGAAACCCTCTAAGGGAACTATGGATGTCAGATCTCCAACACACTTTTTCAACATAGAGACATGGAAAACCGGATGCCTCAATGCAAACTCATTAGGCAAATGAAGTTCATAAGAAACCTTACCAACACGTCTCAAGATCTTATATGGGCCTACAAAACGGGGACTACACTTCCCTTTCTTACAAAACCTTATTACACACTTCATCGGGGATATTTTCAAGTAAACTCAATCATGAACATCAAACTCATGATATCTTCTTCTAACATCCACATATGACTTTTGTCGACTTTGGGTTGTTCTCAACCTCTCTTTAATAAGTCGAACTTTCTCAATTGCGTCATGAACTAACTCGGGTCCTAACAAGGCAACTTCACCCATCTCAAAAAGAACTATAGGAGATCTACACCTCCTACCATAGAAAGCCTTAAATGGATCCATACCCATATTAGAGTTGTAGCTATTATTATAAGAAAGCTCAATCAATGGCAAATGATCATCCCAATTTCCCTTTAAATCGATGACACGTGCTCTGAACATATCTTCCAAAGTTCTTTATAGTTCACTTCCCTTGCCCATCGATATGTGGATGAAAAGTCGTGCTAAGCTTAACTTTAGTGCCAAGAACCTTTTGGAAAGACTTCCAAAACTGAGAAGTAAAATGAGTACCTCTATCGGAGAAAATGGACAAGGGCACTCTATGGAACCCTACCATTTCCCTCAAATACAAATTAGCATAATCTTCCACTGAATAAAAAACCTTGAAAGGAATGAAATGGGCTGATTTCATCATTGTCTACTATAACCCAAATCTAATCATATTGTCGCTGTGTGCGAGGCAACCCAACTATGAAGTCCATATTCAAATCTTGCCACTTCCAAGTAGGAATGCTTATAACTAGGGATAAACCTCCTAGTTTCTGATTCTCAACTTTCACTTGTTGGCAATTAGGACACTTAGACAACAATATACCTCCCGTAAATCACGGTAAATATATGTAGCTCCCTGGTGAATAGAATACGGAGAACAATGGGCTTCTGTCAAGATCTATTCCCTTAAGTCATAAACATTAAGAACACACAAACGACTTTGATATCTAAGTACACCATCTCCCTCTTGGGATAAAGCCTCAATGAACTTTCTAAGTATCGCTTCTTTCAATTCTACCAAAATTTGATCAAGACCTTGCTTAGCCTACACTTCCGCCAAAAGAAAGACGATTTTGACCCATTATGAACAATAACACATCCTTTGGTGGAATCAACTAATTGAACACCCAATGGGAGAATCTATGTATATCTCATACCAATTCCTTCTTATCTTCTTCTATATGGGCAACACTACCCAATGATAATCGGCTAAGAGCATTCGCTTCTACATTCCTCTTATCGGGCTGACAGAGAACACTCATATCATAATCTTTCAATAACTCAAGAAACCTTCTTTGGTGAAGATTCAGATCTTTCTTATTAAACACATATTGTAGACTCTTGTGGTCGTTAACCACATCGACATGCAAAACATATAGATAATGCCTCTAAATCTTTAAGGCAAAAACCACCACCGCTAATTCAAGATCATGGGTAGGATAATTCTTCTTATGAACCTTATGTTGCCTTGAAGCATAGGCAGTAATTATCTTATTTTGCATAAGCACACATCCTAATCTCGAGGCATCAATAAATCGCTAAACCATCCCTCCGTTTTGGTAAATTCAACACCGGAGCGAAAGTAAGTCTATCTTTGAAATCCTAAAAACTCTTTCCACAAGATTTGGACAATAAGAACTTGGCATTGGTTTGAGTCAAAGCTGTCAATGGAGAGGCAATTGTAGAAAACCCCTCAACAAATCTTCTGTAATAACCAGTTAAACCCAAGAAACTTCTAATATCTGAATATGATAGAGGACTAGGCCAACTCTTGACCGCATCCATCTTCTTAGGATCTACCTCAATACCCTTACATGAAATAATATGAACAAGAAAAGCTACTGACCATTGCAAAAACTCACATTTGCTAAGATTTGCAAAGAGTTGTTGCTATTTCAGGATTTGCAACACAATCCTCAAATGATTAAGGTGATTATCCTCACTTCTCGAATAGATCAATATATCATTAATGAACACAATTACGAACATGCCAAGGTATTGTGTAAACACCCTATTCATCAAATCATAAATGCCACAAGAGAATTAGTCAAGCCAAACTACATCACCAAAACTCAAAATGACCATACCGGATTCTAAAAGCCATCTTCGGAATATCATCATTCTTCACCTCTAATTGGTGATAACTTGACCAATGGTCAATCTTAGAACCTTTGAGGCTTTGGGTTAGACACCCTTTCATTTTTGAACCTTTGAGGAGCCTTAGAAGAATCTTGCCTGGAAAACCTTTGTCAAAACTTTGAACGACCATGTCCACCCGACCTAGAGTATGAATAGATACCATCATCGGTTCTAGCACTCTTAGTCTCCCTAGAACTTTTTCTAAGTTTCTCCTCTTCAATCTAATTGGTATGCACCATGGGACGATAAATATCCAAGTCATGAACAAGCATAGTTGTACGACACTCTTTCACTACCAATTCAGACACACATGAAATGAACTTTTTCATCCTTGCCCTAGAGCCGACAACTATAGAAGGAGCATATTTTGACAATTGAGAGAACTTCAAAGCATATTCTTTGACACTCATATTGCCTTGTCACAGATTGATAAACTCAAGCACTATTTCCTCCACCATCTCTAGAGGAAAGAATATATCAAGAAAAGCCGACTTAAACCTTTCCCATTCTAGGGGACCTGTATCTACAGGACTAGCTTCCTTCTATTTATTGAACCAAATTTGGGCAACCCCTTTAAGTTGATGAGATGCCAATTCCTCCTTCTCCACCAGAGTCACTCCAATGATGGAAAACACCTTGTAGTCCTCGTCAATGAACTCTTGAGGATTTTTTTGAACCTTAGAACCATAGAACTCCGTAGAATTCATCCTAGTGACGTCCCTCACTCTTGATGCCGTCGTACCCACATTTGGGTTCACGGGGTTCAAAACTTCCCTATTGGGTTGGGCCGTCAACTCTTGGGCCAACAATTGAAAAGAAGTCCTCAACCCTGCATTAGTCACTTGCTTGGCAAAAGGTTCAACCCGAGCTTTAGGAGCTTGAGGAGGAGCTCCTTATTCAACATTTTCTCCCTCGGTCCTTCTAGCAAAAGCCCTTCGAGTAGTCATATGTTGAAAACCATTGGGTAAGGATTAGGAGAAAGACCTTATAGTTTTAAACTCTATCGCACGATTTAGAGTGAAAAAGGAAGTGAAGTTTTCTAAGCATCTATTAGCCTCTCTCACTTATGTACAAGACTCTACTAGACGTGGTTTTGAGACATTCTAGAACAATTATAAACCTTGTAATCTGATACCAAGTTTTTCACAATCTAGGGGTACACCCTAGACGTTACATGGCATACAAGACCCCAAGAGGTCTCATATAAGCCACTTAACGTTTATAACATAAGAGAATAGAATGAGGTAAAATTTAAAACATTTCAACAATATCAATGTTTTCATATCAAAAGAAGGAGTCTATTACACTTTGTCTCAAAACTATCTAAAACATGAATATCTTGGGACACAGCCAATACATCAATGTTCAAAACATAAAATGAAATAGCATAAGAGAAATAGTGGCCAAATCCTCGAATGCTATAAGGACTCACTAATCTTTAAGTCTTGCCTATACTAAGATCCTAGCCACGAGGATGAGAGTCGAGATCGAAAAACCCTACATTTTCATAAGAAATGTAGGCAAGAGTCGTCGAGTCCCAAGGGAGTGGTTTTGAGAATTAATAGTAAAATAAAATAAAGTTCTAATTAGTTATAGCTAAAGACATTATCGAATATAAACATTTTAAATCAAAGGGGGTGACACAAGAGTATCAATTAATGATGGGGGTTTGTAACAAGTAAGCAAAAAACAGCAAAGATACGAAGAGTACTAATCAAGGAGAGGGGATTCTTGGGATATGATAGGAATACGGATTACACTAGATCGATGGGTACATGCTTTTGATAGTAATTTTGTTGAATATTTGTGACTAGGCTAGACTATAGTAGGGTAAGCTTTCTCTCGAACAACTTACCCCGAATAAAATGGGTTCAGCTAGACACCCACTTGTCGCATAAAGAACAACCTCCGCCTTAGCCCACTCACTCTCTCGTGCTGAGTGTGTGGGAGAAGGACTAGGGTTCACTCTCTTGAGCTGAACCTCATGTCGACCCACTCCCACCGACCATCAATTTATTAGTCTTAGTTTTACGACCTCTCTCTCGAGCAAGCCGAAAACACAAAGGTGAAATCGTATTTGCAACTACAATTTCATTAAGTTCCAACACAACTACTAAATGAAATCACATCAAAACAACAAATAAATCATCAACAAGCAAGAGCCAATAGGTAATCTAACCCATATTCACAAAATCACACCCCAAGAATTGGGGTTTTAGCTAGACATGTAAAAGAGAAAGAAATTTATACCAATATGAGTTTGCATTCAAATGGGTATGAAGATTTAAGTCTCAAAACAAGCAAAGAGTGAAGAATCCATAAGACCCAAGTCCAAAATCTCGGAGTTGAAACCCTTTGGACCTTCAAGTTCTTCAAAACTCTCTCCAAACATAGAACTCAAAAATAGAAGCAAAAGTCTGAAAAATTACTGTTCCACGCTAAAAAGTCGATACTAGAATAATAATTCTCAATGAGCATTTATAGTTTTCAAAAATCTTGTGCTGCGAAGGATCACTCAGCAAAGTTAGTCGGAATCGCCGATCAACTCGGTGATCCGCTCTTTGGTCTAGTTCATCGCTATCATGCATTAGCCTTCAACATCGTCGTGTTTTGGATCATTAGGTGACATAGTACTGCTTTGCGGAACTGCTCGACAAAACACCGACTGCTCCATTTTAACGCCAATTTGATCCATTCTTTCAGGGCTCAGCACATTGGAACAAAAGGCGAGGATAAGACCTTTTGGCACCTCACCGAACATGTTCAGTGATTCTGAGATATTCATTTCTTCGTTCTTTCAGCTGCTTTTGTTTATTTTTGCTAAGTAGTTTCCATGCTTTCTCTCAAACTCCAAATACCTGAAACTTACGGGTTTTCATTAGATATTAAGACAAAAATATGCATTTGAGGACACTAATTCTATCAAAACATAGCCCTAAATGAGTCCAATTTGTGGACTCATCAACACCCCAACTTAAACTTTTGCTTGTCCTTAAGCAAACTCAAGTTCAACCATTCAAAAAGGGTGTCTCGAATAGTGCTACACAAGACTCAATCATGAATGCACACAACAAGATACAATTTACTTATGAAAAGATCAAATGTGCACTCAAAGATTCAAGTTGTGACTCACCAATATAAAAGAATCTCATGTTAACAATACTTGCTTCAAAGGCAAGTTCAAGCTCAACCAAAGTGTTCAAATGTCCTCACAGAAGGAATGATTCCATATTCACACACAATGGTTTACAATTTAAGGCTTCAGAATCAAGGGCAACGCTCACACTCACAAAGATGAACACGATTCACACTTTCACCCATAGGTTTGCCCGTATTTTCCGATCAACATTTGTTTCAACTCACTCATGATCAAAAAGGTCTTTTCAAGGCTTGTAATGGGGTTGAGTGCAAAGGTATGGTCATTTAGGCTTAGTGACTTTTATCCTCATGAGATGTGGTATTCTCAACACTTATTTTCCTCTTCCTTCATCATTTTTGCTAGTGCTCATCAATCATCCGATTATTCACTTCTTATAGATTTTTGGAAACCCCATTTTCTTTATATTTTCACACTTTATTCCTCAACTTTTTCATTCTTTTTCTTTTCCTTTCTCTTTTCTCTTCTTTTTTTATATAGAGTGGTTCCATTTTTCTCAACACCATGGGTTAAAGGAGACTTTCCTTGCACTTCTTGACTTTTCCTTTTCTTTTCACCACACCCCCAACTTAGGCTTTTGGCCTAAGTTGGCTATTCAATCAACCACAAATCAAGAAGATTAAAGGTAGTTGATTAAGAGAGGTCTAGTTTTCATCAAGTTTCTTCCAAAGAAAGGTAAGGCTCAAGGGGTGTTCAAAAGCGGTTCACACACTCACAAGGTAGGCCACAAAAGAGGTATATATAAAATTGGCTCACACTCTTAGAAGTTTCCTAAGATCATATCAAGAGATAGCATCACTTAGTTGACCGGACCAACGGGGCAAATTCTAGGATCTATCATGCATAGTTCACAGGTAAGCTCATCACACTAGGCATTGACACTACAAGTCAAACAAGACTCCACACTTTCGCTAGTGTGCAATGATCATCATAAGAGACTCAATTCGATATTAGGCTAGTCATAACGAGATGCAAAGAGTTCACATATTGTTTATGCAACTTCATTTGGCCTCATCGTAACCGCACATTCATGTTCGTTTGATCATGAGCACTATTCAAGTCATCGGTATTGATCAGAACCGAGACTTAAATTTTGCACAAGGACAGCTACATTCAACACACGAGTGGTGGGAAAAATTTTTGTTTTCAGAAGGGTCAAAATTATTATGCAATTTAAAACAAAAGGAGCCAAAAGCTCTAACCATACGTGAAACAGTGTATAAAACACAATTTTTAAATAGAACATCCCAAATATATACAAAAAAACATGAGTCACAAATAGCACACAAAAGGTGAGCCTCACCCCACCACAATTAAAAAGTATTTGTCCTCAAATGCAAATGAAATAAAGTATCCAAAAGTGAAAGTAAGTAAGACAGAGAGGGAGGTAAAGAAAGGATCATGTCTATGCAGTCTCTCCATCTGTCTGGGCATCAGTGCCCGATGCCTCACCTTGAGCCTGGGCATCAATGCCCAAGGTCACCTCAGGGGGAACAGCAGTGCCAGCTTCACCAAAGTCTGTTGATTGTGAGTCTGCCAGAAAGACATGCACCGTTGTGCAAAATCCCCTGGCCCATGAAAGAGTATCAGGTTCTAGGGTAATGCTTTTCCTGGCAGGAGTGGGCCTCTTGCCGTTGCCTTTCCCAGCAGTTGTGAGTAGTTTTGAAGCTTTTCCTTTCGACGTAACTACATCTTCCTTTATCGCAATTCATATGGGCTTCTCTTGAGCTAGCGTTATTCTTTCAGCAGCTTTAGGTTTAGTCATCTCTACAAAGTCTCAAAGAGAACTTAGAGAAATATTTGACAAAAGTTCTGATAAGCTTCGCTGATATCATTCGGCGATCTAGAGTTACTATGCTGAAAGCTACAGTGCACAGAAGTCTAGGGGAGTTGACAAGGGTAAAACGAGACTTTTGGTGAGTCACCAAAAGTCTTTGGCGACCTTCCACTTCTCACCGAAAGTTACATAATTAACAACGCTTTTATCATGAAATTAAAGGCGAAATGGGGTCATAAGGCAAACAGCCAAGTGGTTTGGCGAGCTCGACCCAATTCGCCAAACGGCTCATCGTACCTATTTTCAACCCATCTTCTCGAATTCAACCCTGTAACCCCTGAAGACAAAATCAAAGTACGCACTAGTACAATCAAGGTATGACCCATATCACCCAAACACAACCCTTTGAATTTTAATCCAGATTAAGGCATGCAATCACTGGAATTCAACAGTCACAACTACTCGAGCAAGATTGTCAAATTAAAGCATGCGTGTAACCAATCTAATCCTCTCCGGCATGGTCAGAATACTTTCAACAAGTTCTTGCTATTGCAACTGAGCATGAATTTTTATAAAATAAATTTGGTGTACAGAAAACTGACCTTTTGTGTTGACTACGAAACGATTAAAATGCTAGGCGGCAAGGTAATCAAATTCTAAACACAAATCAACCAACCAAAATACTCTAAAAGTGCAAGAAAGATAAAAACTAGATTGCAGGTATGAGTTTGGGTTAATAAAAAGTGAAGGAAAGTGAATGAAGTTGACACTTTTAAACCTTTGGCCTGCAAAACCGTCAAATTTTTTGCCCCCTCGGTGACATTAATCAAGCTTCCCTAATCACTCGACGGAACGTCGAATGTTTTAGTTTCCTTGCCGAGATTTACAGGACCTCCAGTTAATATGGGGGTCCCAACGGCGGTCTCTTTCGAGGTCGCCGACCTCTTTGGCAATTTGCTGACTGGACATGTTGCTCGCCACCCTACACTTTTTCGAACACCTTCCACACTTCTACTGTACAAACAACACACCACTATTTTACTATAACACGAATAATAATAAAAAAAATAAAAAGGTGTTTAGGGTTGCCTCCCAAATAGCGCCTTATTTAACGTCGTGGCACGACGTAAATTAACGTCTAGTCCTCATCCTCAGAGTTGGCCATGGTGTAATGAGGCGAGTCCTCGGGAAACGGTTGATAGCGACCTGATATTAACTGGTTTATCTGAGCATCTTGTAGCTGAATTGTCATGGAGTTAGAGTTTGTCACTTGATTCAGCATGTTGTTGTTCTCTTTCATCTCATTCGGCATCTTGTCTTGTTCTTTGATTTTTTGTTGAATGAGTGAGAGGAATTTGTCGTCTTGTACGGCCTCCTTGTTCTTATTCTTGGGCACTAACTCCCCATAAGTTGTGTAAAATTCCCTAACCCAAGAAGGAATGTAAGGGCCTCGGGGACTTGTGAACTGCTAAAACTCATGGTATCAGAGGGTGTCAATCACATCGGGATGTTTGCCTTCCAGGCCTTTCGTAGATAATAGCTTTTCCTCTAGGATGGTCTGTAAGTGTCTACAATCGTACAATAGTCAAGTAACCCGGGTCGAGTCCCAAGAGAGTGGTTTTGAGAATTAATAGTAAAATAAAATTAAGTTCAAATTAGTCATATCTAAAAGCATTATCAAATATAAACATGTTAAATCAAAGGGAGTGACACAACAGTGTCAATTAATGATAGGGGTTTGTAACAAGTAAGCAAAAAACAGCAAAGATACGAAAAGTACTAATCAAGGAAAGTGGATTCTTGGGATATGATAGGAATATGGGTTAGACTAGATCGTTGGGTACATGCTTTTGATAGTAATTTGGTTGAATATTTTTTACTAGGCTAGACTATAGTGGGGGTAAGCTTTTCTTGAACAACTTACCCTGAATCAAATGGGTTCCTATCGGACACCCACTTGCCGTATGAAGAACAGCCTCCACCTTAGCCCACTCACTTTCTCGAGCTTAGTGTGTGGGAGAAAAACTAGGGTTCACTCTCTCGAGTTGAACCTCATGTCGACCCATCGGCCATCAATTTAGCAGTCTTAGTTTTACGACCTCTCTCTCGAGTAAGCCAGAAACCAAAGTTGTAATCGTATTTAAAACTACAATTTCATTAAGTTCCACCAAATCTACTAAATGAAATCACATCTAAACAATAAATAAATCATCAACAAGCAAGACCCATAGATAATCTAACCCATATTCACAAAATCACACCTCAAGAATTGGGGTTTTAGCTAGACATGTAAAAGGGATAGAAATTTATACCAATATGAGTTTGCATTCAAATGGGTATGAAGATTTAAGTCTCAAAACTAGCAAAGAGTGAAGAATCCACAACACCCAAGTCCAAAATCTTGGAGTTGAAACCATTTGGACCTCCAAGTTCTTGAAAACCCTCTCCAAACTTAGAACACAAAAATAGAAGCAAAGTCTGAAAAATTAATGTTCCAATCTAAAAAGTCGATACTAGAATATTAATTCTCAACGAGTATTTATAGTTTTCAAAAATATGTGCTGCGAAGGATCACTCGGTGAAGTTAGTCGGAATCACCGATCAACTCGGCAATTTTCCCTTTGGTCTAGTTCATTGTCGTCTTGCGTTAGCCTTCAGCGTCGTCATGTTTTCGATCATTAGGCAACATAGTACTACTTCGCGGAATTGATCGGCGACACGTCGACTGCTCCTTTACACCACCAATTTGATCATTTCTTTCAGGGCTCAGCACATTGGAACAAAAGGTGAGGATAAGACCTTTTGGCGACTCGTCGAACAGGTTCGGCAATTCTCAGATCTTCATTTCTTCGTTCTTTCAGATGATTTTGTTCCTTTTTCCTAAGTAGTGTCAATGATTTCCCTCAAACTCCAAATATGTGAAATTTAATGGTTTTCATCAGATATTGAGATAAAATATGCATTTGAGAACACTAATTCTATCAAAACATAGCCCTAAATGAGTCCAATTTGTGGACTCATCAGGGTTCCATGGAAGAAAAGATTCAATGGATGAAAAGTTATCTTACATTGAAAACAAAGTCCACAATTTGCTTGAGGAATGGAGGCTTGACCTTGATCCTAGCTCCAACTCTTTCTTCTTTCTCAAGTTTTATAGAGAAAAATATTTGAGAGGAAGACTTTGGGATTTCTTTTGGGGTTTTGGAAATAATAACTTGAATTGGTGAGTTTTGAGGTTAAAATCACATATATAAGGGTCATGGGCATGGGTAAAATGACAAAGCTTTGATTTTATTAAAACTGGAAAAGACCTATATAGCTCCTAACTTACAATGGACTACCTCATCACCACGTGAGGCACCACGGCCTACCGACGACCACACGAAATGTACCGGTGACCGTGGTCCCTTAACCAATGGTCTCACTTGCCACCCCTCAATTCCCAAAAACTAACCAAAGACCACGACCCCTACCACGGCCCATGGTGGCCGTCACGAGCCATTTAGTGGCTCGTAAGAGGGTCCAACTTTTTGGCAGACTTGGGAGCTACTACCTAGCTCACCACGCCCATCATCATGGCCCTTGGTCCCCACAACGAGGTGTCATAGTGGTCATGGGAGGTGAGCATGGCTTGGTGACGGTTGCCCTAGCTCACTTCCTTAGCCCTTGCTCTCTCACTTAGCCCTAGCTTAGCCTACTAAATTTTGAGGTGTTATAGACCCCATATAGGATTAGAGGTAGGGCACGAGGTTGAGGCCATGTTTCTGAAATTGCATCATTTAGAGGTCATTCACGTGGAGCAGCACAAACTAGAGGTAACTTAAGGAGGCTTTTCTTAAGCCTTATGTTGAGGTTTCTTAAGACCAAGTGCCTCCAAAAATTAAAGCCCCTTTGTTTGAAGACACTTTGTTGAGGATGTTAGGTGTGATAAAGAACTTCTCTCATGGTGGTGCGAGAGGTACGCCACAAGGTTCTCAAATGAGGGTAGAAGACCAGATCATAGATAAATAGTTTGTTCAAGGTATTCAATAGTGGGTGGGTCAACCACCAGATTTTCCAGCACCGATTGTGGGTTTTCAGATTGCTCCTAAGGTTATTCTGACGACACCTTAGCAAAAGTGTTATGAGAAGTTTAAAAAGATAAAACCACCTTAAATTCAGGGTGGTAAGAGTGAGGATGCTCGTGAGTTCTTGATTTTGTGCCTTGAGATTCTTAACGAAGTTTATATGATGGATATACATGGTGTTTCGTTTGTTGCACTCCAGCTTCGTGGACACACCAAAGAGTGGTGGAGCACTTTTATGAGGTCTAGACCAGTTGTAGCTTCCTCAGTTGAGTAGGATGCTTTCTCTAGTACCTCCCCGGATTCATTCATCCCTTTGACAGTGAGGGAGGAGAGTCTACTGAGATATATGAACTATGGTAGTTTGTTTGTGACCGAGTATAAGGCACATTTCTTTGAGCTTTCTAGGCATACTATGACTATTGTACCGGATGAGGCAGAGAGAATTCGCCGGTTTATTAGAGGGGTGACTTTATCCATCAGGTCGTATGTGTTCAGGGAAGTCCGAGAGTGAGTTTCCTTCGAGTCTATTGTGAGCACACCGAAAGAGGAGGATTTTATGGTCTCATAGGAGTTTGGGCAGCTCAAAAGGGCCTAATTCTTTGGAAATTATTCTTCTACCTGATCTGGAGGCAGAGGTTTGTATAGAGGTATTAGTTCATTACAACATCTTGGAGGTCCATGCTTCTTTGTTAGCAACTGAGAGTGGGCAGTCTGCCTGAGAATCTTATGGTTCTAGCTAAGGTGGCCATCGTAGTTCGTCTTGTTCATAACAGTTGTTATCTGTACTGAGGTCTTGTTATACTTGTTGGGATCTAGGTCATTTAATGGAATATTTACCTCTACAGACTCATTCAGGACCTCAACATTCTTATTTAGCTACTCCAGCTAGGTATTCAACACCTCCGACTAGGGGTCGAAGCAGAGTTCAGTCCGGTAGAGGTGATAGGACTTATATTAGGGGTGCTCCAACTTCGCATGGTGGCAGTTGAGGTTCTTCTCATACTGTAAGTGGTTATGAGGGCCAATTCTAAGCTTTTCCAGGGAGGCGTGAGGCCAAGACTTCTGATGTTATGATCACAGGTATTGTCCTAGTTTTCCATTGACCTGCATCTATATTGTTTGATCTAGGATCTACTTTCTCATATATGTGTAACGACCCTAAAAACGAACTAGTGAAACTAGAGCCTCACATGTGAGTTTGGAGTCGAGAACTTAATGAAATGGTTATAATTGAATTTGACCCCAAAAAGTTCTTAAAAATGTGCTTCGGAAGTTACCGAAAACTTGT
>JAJOOE010012509.1:0-60125 GCA_036250405.1 Solanum raphanifolium | reverse complement strand
CTAGGCAGATGCTGCTAGGGTTTTCTGATTCGGGACACTGTTTTGAAAAACAAAGCGTCTTTTGTTTTTGTTTTTTTAGAATTTTAGTTACACTACTTATGTTTTGGCTCTAAGTTTTGGTGAAACTTGAACTTTTTTTAATATTAAAGTTGCCGCACTTTCTCTCCACTATACCCCTAAATTATAATTTGGGACCATTTATTAATTTCTTTAGAGACTAGATTTAGTACCTTCACAAAAAGATACATAATTAAGGACAAAAATAAAATCTCGTCCCAATAGATATACCTTTAGAGACGGGATTATTAACTCGTCCCTAAACGTTGGTCTTAAATAAAGCTTTTTCTTGTAGTGAACAGGAACAACTCCTTCATCCGAATTTAGAATTTTGAAAACTTGAGGTGTTGGAAAGAAGACTCGAAGACCTTCGACTTGATAGCTCATGTGCCAGCTGGCTCATTATGTGCAGAAAAATATGGTCGATTGAAGTTAACCCAAGAAAATCTCATAGTGAAACTTAATTGGAAGGAAAGTTTTCAACTCGACTTTATGCTAGGGAATTTCAGTGACCTTAACATCTAAGAAAATTTATAATCACTCGGTATAAATCTTATTCACCACAAAGAATGACTCGAGTCTTCTCTTAGAAATTTTTGGGATGTTACACTAAACGCGTTTAGCGCTTCACCTTTCGTTATGTGCGCTTTAGTGTCATCATCAAGTATCTAAGACAAAAGTTTCCTTGCCGATGAGCCTCTTCTGTAGAAGTGACACTAAACAATTGATATTTCACTTTATTATTAAAAAAATTCAATTTCTTTGGTCATATATTTGTCATTCATGTTAATAATTATTAGTCTTGGACTAAACATAAAAATTTATAATTTTTTCTCCGTTTGCACCTTTTTTCATTAAAGCCCACGCTTTATTTGCGCTTAAAGCCCCCACAGACCTTAGAATCTTTTTATGTTTTTCACCTTTGATAACACTGGGCTATAGATATAGATAAAATATTTTATACTTCCCCAATGTTTGCAGTAAGTAGGATTCAAGGTGTTTACGTGTTTTACAAGTTAAGATGATTCAAAAGGATCAAAAAAGTTCAAAAAGATTTTAAAAATAATTTAAAAAAACTATCTCCTTGGTTTGTTTTGTTTGTCAATCAGTGTTCGAAAAAGATGCATGTCTTTGTGGCATAACTAATTGATGCACCTTCCGAGTTTGCTTCCTTTCTATCTGAAATTCACCTTCAAGAGATAAAACTGAAATTTTGTTTTATGCTACCAACATAGGATTTTGACTTTTTAAAAGAGTTGTGACTTTTTCGACGAGTTGTGACATTTCCGAATGATTGTGAATTTGTTAAAGAATTTTGACTTATCTGATAAGGCACGATAAACAACTTTTCATACTAAACTTTTTTGTCTATAAATAAAAGAATTTTCTCACTTTTTAAACTACAAATTTTGTAAGTTCTTTATTTTTATTCTTCTTCTTAAATCAACGAAGATTGTGAGAATTGTTCAATTATGCAATTACAATAGTTTCTTGTGGGAAATTAGATGGATAAACAAAATTTGATGCAACAAGGAGAATGGAATAACTCAACTTCAAACGAGAAGACTATCTAGATAAGTAATGTGTACTCATTTTCATTGGAATAAATATACTTTCGCAACAACTTCTACTTGACAAGAAGTTCAATGATTTTTTGTTGCACAAACTACAACGTGGTGTTCAAGTTGTGTAAAGTCTCAAGTGTTGAAAAAAATGATGAGTTGTGACTTTTCCGATGATTTGCGACATTTTCGATTGTGATTTTTCTATAGAATTGTGACTTATCTGATATGGCATGATAAACAACTTTTTATAATATCCTTTATTGTCTATAAATAGAAGAGTTTTTTCACTTTTTTAAACTACAAATTTGGTAAGTTTTTTATTCTTCTTCTTAAATTATCAAAGATTGTGAGAATTGTTCAATTATACAATTACAATAATTTTTTGTCGTAAAATTAGATGGATCAACAAAATTTGATGAATCAAGGATAACGGAATAATTCAATTTCATACGAGAAGACTATCTAGATAATTAAGATATACTCAATTTCATTGGCATAAATATACTTTTGCAACAACTTCTACTTGACAAAAAGTTCAATGATTTTCTGTTGCACAAACTACAACTTGGTGTTCAAGCTATGAAAAGTCTCAAATATTGGAGAAATATGATTTGATCAAAAACTTGTTTGAAGAGTCCAAACCAGATTTAATAAGTACTCATTTGTTTCCAATTTATTTGTTGTACTTTTATTTTAATCATGTTTATGTGTATAATAGAACTAGTATACGTACCCACGCGTTGCGCGGTTAGTTGATAAATACTTTCATAAATATTGATTTACTGACAATTTCAAAATTGAATTTATCAAATGATTATTAAACACATCATAAATTATTATTTTGTCATAATATTTAATGTTTATATAATTCTTAATTCCTAAATTTTTGCAGCTTTGAAAATGATTTTTTTTTAAAAACATGGATGAGATAGATGAAATTATGGAATGCTTATTATTTGTTTAAGACCATTTTTAGAAAAACATTTTCAAATTACATATATTTCTAGTCTCCTATTGTTTCATGCTGCTTCTTTTATAACTAGATATTAGATGCCCGTTCCAGCATGAGCCCAATATATGTCACTTTTAATCTTAATTTATTCGATAAAATTTGGAGAGACAAATATTTTTTTATACATTTTTTCTAAAATATTTTAAGTTGTTAATTTGTTGTGATTTTTAAAAAGTTTTTATCTTATTTTCGAATAATATATGTTACTCTTTTTGTTCCAATTTATGTGACACATATGGAATTAGAAGAGTCCCCCAAGATTTTCTTATATGTTCTTTTAAGTATTTTCTCAATAATATATATTTTACATCTATTCAAATTCATGTGTCACCGATAGAATGTTAAAAGTCAACTAAGTTTTTTCTATTCTTTTAAAAAATATTACAAGTTGTTTTTGTAAAACAAGAGGAAAATGCAAGAATACTTAAACAAGAAAGTAAGGCAAAGTGTGATGGAAAGTATAAAGTTGAGAGCCTTATTTTAATCTCTTCAATTGTGTATTTCTTAAGGGTGAAGAAGACCCTTTTATAAGAGGTAGAAATCATTCGTTTACTACCTTAACCAAAATATGTTAGTAAATTTTAATCCTCACATTAAATTAATACATGCATTACGTTAGGTTGATGAAAAGAAACATCCATATTAAATGAATTTGTAACACTCCCCCTTGGATGTTTATAGATAATGTGCCTCCTTAAAACCTTACTAGGAAAAACCCAGTGGGAAAAAGCCTAGTGAAGTAAAAAGAGTACACACATCTTGTAATACGCCTTGAGTGCTGCCTCATTAAAAACCTTACCAGGAAAACCCAATGGGGCAAAACCTTGGCTAAGGGAAAAAGAGTACAACGCGTATTTTACTCCCCCTGATGAAAAATTTATTTGATATCTTTGCGACGATGCATTCCAATCTTATATCTTATCTTCTCAAATGTTGACGTTGGCAATGCCTTAGTGAATAAATCTGCAAGATTATCACTCGAACGAATCTGTTGAACATTTATCTCACCATTTTGTTGAAGATCATGTGTGAAAAAGAACTTAGGTGAAATATGATTTGTTCAGTCTCCTTTGATATACCCTCCCTTTAATTGAGCTATTCAAGCAGCATTATCTTGATACAATATTGTTGGAGTCTTTGTTTGCACAGAAAGACCGCATAATTGCAAAATGTGTTGAGTCATTGATCTCAACCATACATACTCTCGACTGGCTTCATGAATGGCTATTATCTCTCCATGATTTGAAGAAGTAGCAACTACTGTTTGCTTCATCGAACGCCATGATATAGCTGTATCTCCATATGTGAATAAATAGCTTGTCTGAGATCGGGCTTTATGTGGGTCAGACAAATAGCCAACATCTGCATAACCGATCAATTCTGACTTGGATGAATTAGAATACAACAATCCCATATCAATTGTTCCTTGAATATATTTGAATATATGCTTAACACCTTTCCAATGTCTTCTTGTTGGACATGAGCTGAACTTCGCCAATAAACTTACTGCGAAACAAATATCTGGTCGGGTATTGTTGGCTAGGTACATTAGTGCCCCAATAGCACTAAGATATGGTGTTTCATCACCAAGAATCTCTTCATCCTTTTCTTGAGGTCGGAATGGATCTTTATTTATATCGAGGGATCTCACAACCATCGGGGTACTCAATGGGTGTGATTTATCCATGTAAAATCGCTTCAAAACCTTTTCAGTATATGTTGATTGACGGATAAATATTCCACTTTTCAAATGTTCAATCTAAAGGCCAAGACAAAATTTTGTCTTTCCAAGATCTTTCATTTCAATTTTTTTCTTCAAACACTAAACGGCTTTTGAAAGCTCTGTAGGAGTTCCAATGATGTTCAAGTCATCAACATAAACAAATATTATTACAAATTCATATTTTGACCTTCGTATAAAAATACGTGGACAAATAGGGTTATTCTTATACCCTTCTTTTAGCAAATATTCGCTAAGACGATTATACCACATTCACCCTGATCGTTTTAATTCATATAAGGATTTATAAAGCTTTATTGAACAACTTTCTTTTGAATTTTCATATGCTTCAGGCAGTCTGAATGCTTCAGGGATTTTCATAAAAATATTGTGGTCTAGTGAGCCATATAAATAGGCCGTGACAACGTCCATTAGATGCATTTCAAGCTTTTCATGAACTATCATATTTATTAGATACCTGAAGGTAATTGCATCTAGCACAAGAGAATATGTCTCCTCATAATCAATGCCAGGCCTTTGCGAAAATCCTTATGCCAGAAGTCGTGCTTTATATCTTACGACTTTACCATTTTCATTGTGTTTTCGCACATAAGCCCACTTATACCCCACTGGCTTGACACCTTCAGGGGTTTGGACTATTGGTCCAAAAACTTCACGTTTTTCAAGTGAAGCCAATTTTGTTTTGAATTGCTTCCTTCCATTTTGACCAATCATTTCTCTGTCTACATTCATTGACAGATCGTGGTTCTAAATCCTCATCTTATTGTATTATTTCAAGTGATAAATTATAGGAAATAATATTATGCACCATGATATTATTTCAATTCCACCTTTTTCTCATCGAGACATAATTTATAGAGATTTCTTCATTCTTATTATTTTCAGCTACATAGACCTCCTCTATGGTATCTTCATTTATTATCTCTCGGAGCTCTTCATTAGCAATTGCCTCTATATTATGATCATTTATTCTTTTCCTTTTTCGAGGATTTTTATCCTTGGAGCGAATTGGTCTAGCAAGTTTTAAGTGTGGTCCAAACTCATTTGCCTTAATATTTTATCCTATCGGGACATCAACTCGTACTTGAGCATTAGCAGCTGGGATATATGATTTAGTAACCCGTGAAAGGTTAGTAAATGCATCCGGCAATTGATTTGCAAAATTCTGCAAATAAATCAGAGGAACGGGTCCACGACACGGACCTCCGAGTACCCAGATTTGCCCGACTTGTTCCTTCTTCATTTTCTAAACCCAATTCGCCTAATTTTGATTCTTTTTCTCCATATCTCTTTAGATTCACGTACCCACAACATATACACAAGAATCTAACTCAAAGGAACTCTAATAATCAATCTTAAACTCTCAAGAATTCCTCAATCTCATCCCAAATTCAAGAACGAAAGCAATTCAAGAATACAACTCAAGAACATCAAATTCTCAATCTTTTTAGGACGAAATTACACTGAATAAAACATGTTTGGTGCGTGGTAAATGAACCCAATGTTGTGTGAACTCACATACCTTGTAGGGATCACTCCTTGATGAAATCCACGATTAAACTTGAATGATCTTGACGATTCTTTCTTGTTCTCCTCTTTTATACTCTTCTTTTCTTTTCTCTCAAAACCCTAACTCTTTTTCCAAAAGCGTAAACTGAATAAGATCAGTTCAGACCCCAATTAATTACCCAAAAATGTAATAAAATAATTGGGTAAGGAAAAAACCATTATGCCCCTTAAAAATCGGGATTGGACATTTCCTTATTTGAAAATACCAACTTCCAATGGGAATATCTCACTTATACGAACTCGGAATTGCGCAAACTCGGCGGCGTTGGAAAGATTGTTCCAAGATCTTTCCTACGATATCTGGAAACACATCTAACCCATCATGAGTTAGAAGTTATGGTCATTTGAAGTTGACCAAATACTCAACTTTAACACACCTAAAATTTTCCAGAATTGTTTTATACTTTCCAAATATGACTATTTTCTCTTTTAAATTTCTTTCTAGTTCTTGCTAGTTATGGGGTGGTACAGAACCACTACTACAACCCAAACCAAGCAACTAAACCAAAAACTAAAACATTTAACTTACAAAAGAAAGTTAAATAGCTACAGATTGAAGTTCCCATAAACATCCAAAAGATCTAACAACTAAACAATGCGGAAAATACGCATAGAACCTGAAAGAAAATGTACCAAAAAATCTAACAATGAATCAAAAGTCTAAACAAGAAGGGATACATCCCCAAACTAATGAACTAATTAACTAACTAGAAAGTGTAAGTCCTAAATATAGACATAGACAGAGACAGAAAGAGAACTCATGCAGCCTGGAAGAACTGGTTCACCCTTGAATTCGAACGACGATCACTGATATTCTAAACGAGGTCTATCAATAGTCGCTTGAAGATGCCCTGTACTCAATAAAGAAAGAGCAAATGCAGTATCAGTATACAACAAAAGTGTACTGGTAGGATCACACGGCTATCCCACTAAGTGTAACATATATAAATCAATACCACAATATAATCACATGCATATATCGAACATATACAACATGATCAACATTTACAAACAACGAACAACTTTACATTTCTCAAGATACACAATTATGACAAGTCATTGGTCCTCTCATGGAACCCAAACCCAAATAGTTAGCATAGCAGAACGTGGTACCTGATCCAATGTTTATGCCGGAACATGGCAACCGATCCCTTAATTATGCCGGAATGTGGTAACCGATCCAAGTTAGTGTGTCGGAATGCAACACCCGATACATTCAACAAGGCACAATCACAAACACAATCACAACTACATTCTCATAATCATATAGTTAAGTCATGATTCATGGCATTCATCAATTATATATCCTCATTTACCACAAGTGTGATCAATAATGCAACTTCTGCATACATACATGTACCATAATGAAGCAAGACAAACATACATCACACAATAATAGAATCACAACCATCACCTACCTCGAAACAAGCTTGAAACCTTAAGAAACTTGATTCTTCCCTTTTCGAATTCGTTTCACTTGTTCTTGGTCTACAAACAATCATTATAACACAGGAATCAATAAACAATAACTAATTACCCGAATTACTAATAATCCTATCAACCTTATATCAAACCCATGATCCCAAGTACCTAAGTTAGGGCTGTTGCCACCATAGATTCTAGATCAAAACCCTCTCCCATCGATAATTACTCATTAGATTACGTTTTACGGATGAAAAACAGATTCGGGGGGTTAAAAATCTTACCTTTACCTCAAGAATGGTGGAAAACCTTCAAGAAAAGACCTGGGTTCGTTCCTTAGCTCTCAAATTTGATAATTGTAGAATAAAAATGTCTTTGGGGTTTATTTACGACTTTAAGTCGCGTCTGGCCCACCACAATGTTTCTCACACCGCTACAGCGGCCTGCCCTGGTGGTAGAAATCCTTGCCAAAGCGGCTTGCACGAAACAACGAGCTATTTTAATAAATCAATCCACCCCTATTTCACAACAGACCTTCAGCCAATGACACTCAGAAACTACACGTTCACGCTAAGATCAATTTTAGGCATTCTACTGTCTTGAATTCAATTCCGTAAAGTCGCACGAGTTCCTTAACGACTTATCTATCTACTCATGTAATCAAAATCATAATTAAATCACCAGATTATTACCAGATTTCTCTACACCTTAATGACTCCGATTTCGTCCAAATCTGGACTAGGTTGGGAAATTTCAAATTAGTACGAAAAAGTTTTTCGGCCCAAATTTTTTCCCCGTTGGCTTGTCTATAACGACAGAACCCGGTGGTTACAATAGAAATCAATTTACCCATCACTTGTCCCTGAGTGACAAACTTAGTAAAAATAGGCTTAGGAAGGAATGGAGTAGTACTTGAATTGACGAACAGTTGGGGATACTTGTCTCACATGTCCCTCTCGGTTTCCCAAGTAGCATCCTCAACTGGACGATGCTTCCATTGAACTTTCACGGACTTAATCTCTTTGGTCCTCAGCTTACGCACATCACAATAAAAAATTGCAATCCGTTCCTTCTCATATTGGAGGTCTTTGTCTAACACGATTGAGTCTCATTTAATGATCTAATCCCCGCCACCATGATATCCCTTCAACATGGACACATGAAATACCGGATGAACACCCGATAGATTAGGAGGTAGAGCCAATCTATGAGCCACTGGCCCCACACATTCAAGAACCTCAAAGGGACCAATGTATCGCGGGCTTAGCTTACCTTTCTTACCAAACGTCATCACCCCTTTCATGGGTGATACCTTAAGAAGAAAATTCTCACCACTCTAAAATGTCATGTCTCTTACCTTATGATCCGCATACTTCTTCTGTCTACTCTGGGCTGCTAGAAGCTTAGCTTGAATACTCTTCACCTTATCTTGAGCATCATTCACTAAATCAACCCCCAATGGTTTCACATTTCCAGCCTCAAACCATCCTATGGGTTATCTACATCCCCTCCCATAGAGTGCCACAATTGGTGTCATATCTATGCTGGAGTGATAACTATTATTATAGGAGAATTCACAAAATGTAGGAACTTATCCCAATGCCCTCCAAAATCAATCACACACGCCCTCAACATGTCTTCTAACACTTAACTAGTCCTCTCTGACTGCCCGTCTGTCTGTGGATGGAAGGTTGTACTAAAAGTGAGTTGTGTGCCCAATTCATCATGTAATTTCCTCCAAAACATGGATGTGAATTGAGTACCACGGTCTGAGATGATAGAGAGGGGCACCACATGCAACCTCACTATCTCTTTCACATAAACTTTAGCCAATTGTTCAACATTATAATCTATTCTTACCGGAATAAAATGGGCTGACTTAGTCAATCCATCAACCACTACCCAAAAAGAATCAAACTTCCCCAAAGTCTTGGGAAGACCAACCACGATATCCATGGCTATCCTTTCCCACTTCCATTCCAGAATTGACGTTCTTTGAAGCAAACATGTAGGCCTTTGGTTGTCATACTTCACTTGTTGGCAATTTTGATACTTAGCCACGAACTTCACTATATCCTTCTTCATGCTCGTCCACCAATAAATTCGGTTCAAGTCTCGGTACATCTTGGTCACACCCAGATGAATGGAATATTGTGAACCATGGGACTTTATCAACAACTTTTGAATCAAGCCATTAACTCGAGGAACACAAATTCTTCCTTTAAAACTAAGCACACCTTCCGCATCAAGAGTGGTGTCTTGTGCCTTACCAATCACAGTCTTCTTCTTAAGTTCATTCAAATTTTCATCCTTAAATTGCATGACCTTGATCTTCTCAATGAACGTGACCCTTACTTCAATACTAGGTAACACCCCACCTGTTTTTGAAATGCCCAATTGCATGAATTTAGACTCCAAGGTCTGAATTTCCTTAGCCAAAGGTTGCTTAGTTATACTCAAGCAAGCTAAACTACCCATACTCACCGCCTTTCGACTCAAAGCATCTGCCACAATATTAGCCTTTCCTGGATGGTAATGAATGGTGACATCATAATCTTTAAGTAACTCCAACCACCTTTGTTGTCTCAAATTCAGATCCTTTTGAGTGAACACATACTGTAAATTGCGATGATCAGTAAACACCTCACACTTAACACCATAGTGGTAATGTCAACCGATCTTAAGAGCAAACACTACCACTGCCCACTCAAAATCACGTGTTGGATAATTCCTCTCATGCACCTTTAATTGACGCGAGGAATAAGCTATAACATTCTTGTCCTACATCAACACAGAACCCAAACAAGAATGTGAAGCATCACAATAAACAATAAATCTTTACCTTCAACTGGTAAGGCTAGAATAGACACGGTGGTCTAGAGAGTCTTGAGCTTTTGAAAGCTCTTCTCACATTTTTCAGTCCATTCAAATGGTATCTCTTTTTTGGTCAAATCGGTCAAGTGAGTGGCAATAGAAGCAAAGTTCTTCACAAATCGAAGATAGTAGCTAGCGAGCCCCACAAAACTCCTAATTTCCGTCACAGATTAGGCTGAACCCGATTCTTAACCACCTCAATCTTTTGAGGATCTACCATTACCAGTTCTTTTTACACTGCAAGTCCCAAAAATTCAATAGAAGTCAACAAAAATTCACACTTAGAAAATTTAGCATACAACCTTTGCTTCCCAAGAACACCCAAAACAATGCGAAGATGGTCGGCATGTTCTTCCTCACTTTTCGAATAGACAAAAATTTCATCAATAAAGACTATGACAAATGAATCAAGAAATGGCTTGAACACCCCATTCATTAAACTCATAAAAGTTGCAGGCACATTAGTCAAGCTAAAGGACATAACTAGAAACTCATAGTGCACATAGTGGGTTCTAAACACCGTCTTGGGCACATCCTCAGGCCTAATTTTCAACTGATGGTAGATAGACCTTAGATCAAGGTTTGAGAAAACTGATGCACCTTGCAATTGGTCAAAAATATCATCTATTCGAGGCAAATGATACTTGTTTCGAATAGTGAACCTATTCAATTACTGGTAATCTATACACATTCTCATACTACCATCCCTTTTCTTAACAAACAAAATTGGGGCATCTCATAGGGAAGCACTAGGTCGAATAAATCCCATATCAAGAACCTCTTGGATTTGAGCCTTAAGCTCTCTTAATTCTGTTAGAGCCATGTGATATGGAGGGATAGAAATGGGGCGGGTACCAGGTTCTAAGTCAATGCAGAAATATATATCTCTATCTGTAGGCATACAAGGCAAGTCATTAGGAAACACTTCTCCAAATTCTGATACCACAGGAATAGACTCATTAGATGCAGTCTCAACCTCAACATCCCTAATATGAGCCAAATACGCCAAACAACCCTGCCCTACCAATTTTCTAGTCCAAATGGAGGATATGATCTTATCTTGCTTAGGCTTGTACACTTCTTCCCACTCTAATTTTTCCCTTCCCAAAATTTCTAGACTTACAAACTTAGTATTACAATTGTGCACGGAATAATAGGGGGGCAACCAAGTCATGCCTAAGATTATATTAAAGCCAGTCATATCCAAAATCACCAAATCAGCCCAAGTCTGGAAACCCATAAACAAAAAAGGATAAGCACAATAGACATAGGTGACTATGACAGACTTTCCAACTGGGGTAGAAAGATGGATGGGGGCATCAAGTATATCACAAATCATAGCAAATTCTGAAGCAAAGCGCACATATACATTTCAATAAGTAGAACTCGGACCAAATAATACATTAGTCAACCGGTCACAATAGTACTTGTGATCAATGTGTTAGACGCCTCTGCCTCAATCTTGCCCGGTAAGGCATAACACTGAGCCTTATCATCTTGACGAGCCACTTCCCTGCCTAGTTGCACATTACTAGTGCCTGCGTTATCATTTCCTCTACCTCCACGGGCTTACTGATTACCTCCTCGCCCACCTTGTGGATGCCCTCTATAACATATCGCAAATTGAAATAACTAGGAAAGAGTTAAAAGCTGGGGAAAGAATCATTTTTGGAATGTATAGGAAAATCTGGAAAATTGTGAAGTATGTTAGTTGAGATTTTTATCAATTTAAAATGGTCATACCTCCTAGATAAGGATGAGTTAGGTGTATTTCCAGATATGGTTGTAAATCTCCTGGAATAACCTTTCCAACGCCGCTGATTTTGCGCAACTCCCAGTTTGAGTTAGTTATCCCCTTTGGAAGTTGGGTTGTTTAAATAAGGAAAGTCTAATCCGAAATTTTGAAGGGTAATTTAGTCTTTTCCTTACCTAATTATTATAATTCGTTTTTAGAAGTTAATTGGGGTAAAATCATATTTTAGTCAATTTAGAAAAGCTGATGTTTCACGCTAGAGCTTGGAGAAAAGAGAAAAGAGGAGAAGGGAGAAGAGAAATCAAGATTCGTCAAGATCGTCGAGTTTAACTTGTGGATTTCGTCAAGGGGTGATCCCTACGAGGTACGTGAGATCACATATCATTGGGTTAGTTCACCCACGCACCAACCATGATTCAATTCAGCGAATTTAAGTCTTTCAAAGTTTAGAAATTGAATTCTTGATGAACATTGTTGAAAGTTTAGTTTGAATTTCTTGTGGGTTGTGTTGTTGGAGTTTCTTGCGATTTGATTCATGGTTCCGAGTGTAATTTCGATTTGAATCTATCATATATTGAGGGTATAAATGTTTATAAGTTTTTGGGGAAGGAACCATTGAAGTATAGAGGGTTTAGAGGTGAAAAATGGAGAAGAAAAGTCGTCAAACACATGGGGATAGGGATGGAGCGTCGCGCCAGCCAGCGCTCCCCAAAAGGATTTCAGAATCTTCACCCTTGGGATACCGCACCAGCCAGTGCTCCCCAGACCAGTCTCTGAATGTTGAGGGCTGGCGCTCCGCGTCTCTCAGGGCGCCAGGGACAGTAGTTCTCCCCATTCGTTCCCCATATTTTCGTACTTGTTCTTAAGAAATGTACCTATGTTTCTTAGTTGATTCCAACACTCTTAGGTACATATAAACATAATGAAATCATCCATAAACATTAGATCATGAACCTTGAATCCATAATTCAATTCAAGGAAAGTAAAAAGTCAAGTCTAGAAGTTAAGAAGCAAGTCAAGAGAAGTTTATAATATTTTCAAAACTCTTTCACAAACGTTTTAACTTTGTTTTAAGACTTAAGTTTCAAGTTAAGGAAAGAGTAAAGATTTGAGTTCATTTCTCAAAAAGTTATAAGGGAACTAAGTATTCCCAAGAGTTTAAAAATGTTTTCACATTTTAGAAAGAAAGGGAACACCGATTACAAAAGAGCTTTTAAGCTAAGTTTTGAGTAATTATCTCAAACCAAAGAAAGAAGTTTGTTTCAAAAACATATGAGCTTAAGTATATTTTGGGAGTCGTACTGAGCACCAATATGGGGATGCAAGTTCATATTAACTCAGGTCTTCATAAACCATATAGCCATCATGGGTAGTAAATGTTCATACTTTTTAGATGACTCCTTAAGATGCTAGTTGCATAGACTAGTGGATCCCTTTAGTTAAGGCGTCCTATATGACGAAAAAGTATAGGATAGTTCTGGCAGCGTGGGCAAGACACTGTATCACCACTTAGGCTCATAATGGTTGTTGTTGATTAGAGAATCTCCCACATAAACTATATTACTTTATTACATAAGTAAAGTTGAGTTTCTTATTGTATTTTTTTTAATGAACTAAGTTGTTTTCCACTATTTTACAATATTTATATATATTGCATGTCTTTTATTGCCTTATATTGAGTTGAGTTTTTCAAGAGTTGAGTAAAGCCAATGAATTGTTCCTTCCAGATCCTTTTCAAGCTTAAGTGTGTTTAGCATTCCAAGTAGCATACTCGTACATTCAATGTAATGATGCCAGTTGGCCTGCATCATCTTATGATGCAGACGCAGGTAACCAGGATCAACATCCAGCGCCTCGTTGATCCAGTTGAGTACTAAGAGTCTGTTGGTGAGCCTCTTTGCATTACAGAGGGCTCTTTTTTATCATTTACTCTCAATATTTCATTGTTAGGATGATTGGGGGTCTCGTCCCGACATCCCTCTTTGTTTTAGAGGCTGCATAGACAATTAGTAGTTCAGTTGTCTTTACATTATCATTTCTTATGTTAAGACTTGAGTTACCATTTTGGCCAAGTTGAATGTTGAGATTTAAACATTCTAAGTTATTTTATTAAACAATTGAGTAATTGCATTTGATCATTGTAATAATGCTTAGAGTCTTCCACTGAGTAAGTAAGTCAGGCCAAGGGTTTGCTTGGGGCCATCAATGGTTCTCAAGTGCCAGCCACTTTCAGGGTGTAGGCTCGGAGCGTGACAAACATGGTATCAGAGCCTAGAGTTCAAGAGTCCTAGGGAGTTTATGAAGCCGTGTGTATAGAGTCCTAGTTATCGGTGTGAAGCACGCCACATCTATAATTAGGAGGCTGCAACACTTAGGAAAATTTTCTCACATCTTTCACACTCATTTCGTGCGTTAGAGTTTGATCTCTAAAAAGTTTCCTTCTAATTCGTGCTTGCGCGTGTTTTCTGATATTCATGCCTCTATGAAGAGCTGTCAGAGGCCGTCCTGCTAGGCGTAATGTTGAGGAGCAAGGGGTACCCAATGCACCTGAAGTGCAACCCTAAGGAGAAGTTACCAACAATGAGTTCCGTGAGGCTATCCGGATGTTGAGCCAAGTTGTGACCAACCAAGCTGGGAAACAAAGAGGAGCTAGATAGGAAGTGACTGATACTTCTAGGATCCGAGAGTTCTTGGGGATTAATCCTCTATGTTTCACGGGTTCAAGCACTACTGAGGATCCAGAGAGTTTTGTTGAGGAACTGAAGAAGGTATTTGAGGTTATAGATGTTGCCGATACTGAGCGAGTTGAACTAGCTGCATATCAACTTAAGAATGTTGCTAGGACTTGGTTTGACCAGTGGAAAGACGGTAGAGCTGAGGATGCACCACCTGCGAGTTGGGCATTTTTTGAGGAGGCCTTCTTTGGGGGGTTTCTTTCCCCGAGAATTGAAAGAGGCTAAGGTACGAGAATTTCTTACCCTTAAGAAGGATTCCTTGACTGTTCATGAGTATGGGTTGAAATTCACCCAGCTATCTCGTTATGCTCCGGAGATGGTTGCGCATATGAGGAGTAGAATGAGTCTATTTGTTGATGGGTTGTCCCATCTATCTAGCAAGGAAGGCAGGGTAGCGATGCTAATTGGGGACATGGATATATCAAGGTTGATGGTCTATATGCAGCAGGTTGAAGAAGACAACATAAGGAATATGGAGGAATTCAGAAATAAGAAGGCTATGACAGAGAATGAGTCCGACATCAGAAAAGTAATGTGAATTGTTTGTCCTTTCAGCAAAAGCAAAAGGGACCTGCTCCATCATCTGCTAGTGCACCTGCACACAAAAACAAAGGTGAGTATAATGGTCAGAATTTACAGAACTTCAGAGCTAGACCTGCACAGTCTCAAGGTAGTGTGGCACAAGGAGGTAACTAGGCTTCTGCATGTGCTAGGTGTGGTAGAACCCACCCAGGTAAGTGTCGTGATGGCCAGTCAGGTTGTTTCAAGTGTGGACAAAAGAGTCACTTCATGAAAGAGTGCCTAAAGAATAGGCAAGGTAGTGGAAATCAGGGCAATAGAGCCCAATCTTCATCAGTTGCTCCACCAGACAGGTCTACACCTAGAGGAGCTACATCCGGTACTGGTGGAGGAGCAAATCGCTTCTATCCAATAACTAGTCGTCATGAGCAAGAGAACTGTCCAGATGTTGTCACTGGTATGATCAAAGTCTTTACTTTTGATGTTTATGCTCTGCTAGACAGAGAAGCAAATTTATCTTTTGTAACCCATTATGTTGCGAATAAGTTTGATGTTCTTCCTGAGAATCTCTGTGAACCCTTTTGTGTTTCTACACCTGTTGGGGAGTCTATTCTAGGTGAGCGAGCACCATAGATGATTTAATTGAGTTAGACATGGTAGGTTTTGATGTCATTCTAGGTATGGACTAGTTTCATGCCTGTTATGCCTCCATTGATTGTTAACCTCGAGTTATCAAGTTTCAAATTCCTAATGAGCCAGTCTTAGAGTGGAAAATTAGTTCAGCAGCGCCTAAGGGTCGTTTCATTTTATACCTTAAGGCAAGAAAGTGGGTTTCTAAGCGTTATGTCTGTCACTTGGTTCGAATTAATGACTCTAGTGTTGAGATACCTCCCATTCAATCAGTTCCTATAGTTAAAGAGTTTCTAGAAGTCTTTCCAGATGATCTACTCAGAGTCCCTCCTGAGAGAGAAATAGACTTCAGTATAGACATTATTCCAGATACTCATCCTATCTCTATTACGCCATATAGAATGGCACTAGAAGAGTCGAAAGAGCTTAAAGAATAGTTGAAAGATCTCATTGTTAAGGGTTTCATTCGACCAAGTGTCTCACATTGGGGCGCTTCGGTCTTGTTTGTGAGAAATAAAGATTGTTTTCTTAGGATGTGTATAGATTACAACCAATTGAACAGTGTTACCATCGAGAAAAAGTATCCTTTTCCGAGAATTGATGATCTTTTCATTCAGCTTCAGGGTGCTTCTTGTTTTCAAAAATAGACCTTAGATCTAGCTACCATTAGTTGAAAGTAAGGGAATGTGATATTCCCAAGATAACATTCAGGACCTGTTATGGTCATTATGAGTTTCTGGTCATGTCGTTGGTTTAACTAATGCACCTGCAGCGTTCATGGACATTATGAATAGAGTTTTCAAACCTTATTTATATATGATTGTTATCGTCTTCATTGATGACAAACTAATCTATTAAAGGAATGAAAAATATCATGCTAGCCATCTCAAAATAGTTCTTCAGGCTTTGATAGATAAAGAGTTATATGCTAAGTTTTCTTAATGTCAGTTTTGGCTTGAGACTGTCACATTCTTAGGCCACACAGTTTCTGGTGATGGAATCAGAGTTGATACCTAAAAGATAGAAGCAGTGCAGAATTGGCCTAGACCCATATATCCAACTGATATTAGGGGTTTCTTGGGTTTGGCTGACTATTATAGATGGGTTCTCATCTATTTCGTCTCCTTTGACCAAGTTGACTCAGAAAACAGTGAGGTTTCAATGGTCTGAAGCTTGTGAGAAAAGCTTTGAGGAATTGTAAAAGAGGTTGACTACTGCCCAATGTTAATTTTACCAGAGGGTACTCAAGGTTTTGTGGTGTATTACTGTGCATCTAGAGTTGGTTTGGGTTCCGTGTTAATGTAGAACGGCAAAGTTATTGCCCGTGCCTCAAGACAATTGAAAGTTCATGAGAAGAATTACCCAACCCATGACATAGAGTTGGTTGTTGTAGTATTTTCTTTTAAGATATGGCGTCATTATTTGTATAGTGTTCATGCTGATGTATTCACTGATCACAAGAGTCTTTAGTATGTGTTTACTTAGAAATAGTTTAATCTCAGACAAAGGAGGTGGTTAGAATTACTCAAGGATTATGACATGTGTATTCTTTACCAACCAAGTAAGGCTAATGTTATTGCTGATGGTTTAAGCAGGTTGCCTATGGGTAGTACCACCCATGTTGAGGAAGAAAAGAAAGAGTTAGCGAAAGATGTGCATAGACTTGCACGCTTAGGAGTCCGACTGATGGATTCCATAGAATGAGGAGTAGTGGTGATAAATGGGGCTGAATCTTCATTAGTGTCAGAAGTGAAAGAAAAGCAAGACCAAGATCTTATTTTTCTTGAATTGAGGGCAAATGATCATAAGCAAAAAGTATTAGCTTTTAAACAAGGGGGAGATGGTGTATTGAGATATCAAGGTAGATTGTGTGTACCAATGGTGCATGGACTCCAAGAGAGGATCATGGAGGAAGCTCATAGCTCCAGATATTCCATTAATACGGGTTCCACAAAGATGTATCGCGATTTGAGAGAAGTGTATTGGTGGAGCAGCATGAAAACGGGCATTGCAAAATTTGTTGCTAAGTGTTTGAATTGCCAACAATTTAAAGTAGAGCATCAAAGGTTTAGTGGTTTGGCCCAGAATATAGAACTTACAGAATAGAAGTGGGAGATGATTAATATGGACTTCATCACAGGTTTACCAAGGTCTCGCATGCAGCATAATTCTATTTGGCTGATTGTTAATAGAATGATAAAATCAGCCCACTTTTTGCCGGTAAAGACTATCCATTTGGCAGAAGACTATGCTAAATTGTATCTTCAAGAGGTGGTAAGACTTCATGGGGTTCCGGTCTCCATTATTTCAAACAGATGTGCACAATTTACTGCACAGTTTTGGAAGTCATTCCAAAAAGGCTTGGGTTCAAAGGTGAACTTAAGTACTTCCTTTCATCCTCAGACAAATAGGCAAGCAAAGCGCACTATTCAGACCTTAGAGGATATGTTGAGGGCTTGTGTGATTGATTTCAAAGGTAATTGGGATGATCACCTACCTCTCATTGAGTTTGGTTACAACAATAGTTACCACTCCAACATCTAGATGGCTCCTCATGAGGCTCTTTATGGGAGAAGATGCAGATCTCTTATTGGATGGTTTGAAGTTGGTGAAGCTGGGTTGATAGGACTAAATCTAGTTCATCAAGATATAGAGAAGGTGAAGGTGATTCAAGAGAGGTTGAAAACAGTGCAGAGTAGTCAGAAATCCTACACTGATGTTAGGAGAAGAGAGTTAGAGTTTGAAGTTGATGATTGGGTGTATTTAAAAGTTTTACCCATGAAGGGCGTTATGAGATTTGGTAAGAAAGGGGAAGCTTAGTCCCCGGTATATTGGAACTTATCGAATAACCAAGAGAATTGGCAAAGTAGCTTATGAGTTGGAGCTACCACTAGAGTTAGTAGGGGTTCATCCGATATTTCATGTCTCCATGTTGAAGAAGTGCATGCGTGATCCTTCATTGATCATACCAACTAAAGATATTGGGATCAATGATAGCTTATCTTATGAGGAAATTTCTGTTCACATTTTATATCGTCAAATTTGCATATTGAGGACTAAGGAAGTAACAGCAGTCAAAGTCCTTTGGAGGAACCAGTTTGGTGAGAATGCTACTTGGGAAGCTGAGGAGATATGAAGAATAGATATCCACATCTTTTTGAATCCAGAGAAGTTCCAAATGAAGGTACTAATCCTTTTCTTGGCATTTTACTTATAAATTGGCTTGTAGTGTTTGCTTTGCTTGTTGGGTGTTTGAAATGTATGACTGATATTACACCCTTAGCCTAGTAAGAGTAATCTCATTTGAGGATGAATGTTCCCAAGGGGAATATATTGTAACATCTCGCAAATTGAAATAACTAGGAAAGACTTAAAAGTTGGGGAAAGAATCATTTTTGGAAAGTATATGAAAATCTGGAAAATTGTGAAGTATGTTGGTTGAGTTTCTAGTCCACTTCAAACAGCCATAACTCCTAGCTCAGGATGTGTTAGGTGTATTTCCAGATATGGTTGGAAAGCTCCTGGAATAACCTTTTTAACGCTGCTGAGTTTGCGCAATTCCGAGTTCGTGTGAGTGAGTTATCCCCTTTGGAATTTGGGCTGTTTGAATAAGGAAAGTCTAATCCGGATTTTTTAAGGGTAATTTAGTCTTTTCCTTACCTAATTATTATAATTCGTTTATAGGATTTAATTGGGGTAAAATCATATTTTAGTCAGTTTAGAAAAGTGGAAGTTTCACGCTAGGGCTTGGAGAAAAGAGAAAGAGGAGAAGGGAGAAGAGAAATCAAGATTCGTCAAGTTTTACTTGTGGATTTCGTCAAGGGGTGATCACTACGATGAATGTGAGATCACATAGCATTAAGTTAGTTCTCCCACGCGCCAACCATGATTCCATTCAGCATATTTAAGTCTTTCAATGTTTACAAATTTAATTCTTGATGTACATTGTAGAAAGTTTAGTTTGAATTTCTTGTGGGTTGTGTTGTTGGAGTTTCTTGCGATTTGATTCATGTTTCCAGGTGTAATTTTGGTTTGAATATTTCATATATTGAGGGTATAAATTATTCTAAGTATTTGGGGAAGGAACCATTGAAGTTTAGACGGTTTAGAGATGAAAAACGGAGAAGAAAAGTTGTCAAACACCTTGGGATAGGGGTGGGGAGTCTCACCAGCCAGCGCACCCCAAAATGGTCTCTGAATCTTCATCCTTGGGGCATCGCACCATCCAGAAAGCCCCAGACAAATCTCTGAATGTGGAGGGCTGGCGCCCTGCCCCTCTCAAAGCACCAGGGACGCCAGTTCTCTCCATTCGTTCCCCATATTTTCGTACTTGTTCCTTAGCAATGTACCTATATTTCTTAGTTGATTCCAACACTCTTACGTGCATCTAAACATCATGAAATCATCCATAAACATGAGATCACGAATCTTGAATCCATAATTCAATTCAAGGAAAGTTAAGAGTCAAGTCTAGAAGTTAAGAAACAAGTCAAGGGAAGTTTATAAAGTTTTCAAAAGTCTTTCACAAACGTTTTAACTTTGTTTTAAGACTTAAGTTTCAAGTTAAGCAAAGAGTAAATATTTGAGTTCATTTCTCAAAAAGTTATAAGGGAACTAAGTATTCCCAAGAGTTTAAAAATGTTTTCACATTTGAGTAAGAAAGGGAACACTGATTCCAAAAGAGCTTTTAAGCTAAGTTTTGAGTAATTATCTCAAACCAAAGAAAGAAGTTTGTTTTAAAAACATATGAGTTAAGTATATTTTGGGAGTAGTATTAAGCATCAATACGAGGATGCGAGTTCATATTAACTCAGGCCTCCATAAACCATGAAGCCATCATGGGTAGTAAAGGATCATATTTTTTAGATGACTCTTTAAGATGCTTTTAGCATAGATTAGTGGATCCACTTAGTTAAGGCGTCCTATATGATGGCAAAGAATAGGACAGTTCTGGCAGCATGGGCAAGACGTTGTATCACCACTTAGGCTAATAGTAGTGGTTGTCGGTTAGAGAATTTCCCACATAAACTATATTAATTTATTACATAAGTAAAGTTGAGTGTGTTATTGCATTTTCTTTAATGAACTACGTTGTTTTCCACTGTTTTACAATCTTTATATATATTGCATGTGTTTTATTGTTTTATATGGAGTTGAGTTGTTCAGGAGTTGAGTAAAGCCAAGGTAAGTGTTCCATCTATATCATTTTCAAGCTTTAGTGTGTTTAGCATTTCAACTCGCATACTCGTACATTCCATGTACCAATGCCAGTTGGCCTGCATCATCTTATGGTGTAGACGAAGGTAACCAGGATTAGCATCCAGCACCTCGTTGATCTAGTTAAGCACTCTGAGTCTGTTGGTGAACCTCCTTGCATTCCGAAGGGCTCAGTTTTATCATTAGCTTTCAGTATGTCATTGTTAGGATGATCGGGAGTCTTGTCCCGACATCCCTCTTTGTTTTAGAGGCTTCATAGACAGTTAATAGTTTAGTAGTCTTTACATTATCATTCCATATGTTATGACTTGAGTTGCCATTTTGGCCAAGTTGAAAGTTGACTATTAAACATTCTAAGTTATTTTATTAAACAATTGAGTAATTCTATTTGATCATTGTATAATTCTTAGAGTCTTCCGCTGAGTAAGTAAGTCAGGCCAAGGGTTCGCTTGGGTCCAACAATGGTTCTCAAGTTCTAGCCACGTCCGAGGTGTAAACTACTCTAGTCTGCAGCTGCGTGGAATCTAACACACGTGGGTGGGGACAATCTCTCCTCATATGTGCAGGTTCACCATAGTTGTAACATATACTATCAAAAGATGGCATGTTACCTGTTGAAGGTGTGACTCCCTGGCTATCCTGAATCAAATTATGAGGTGGAGTTCCTGAGTAATTATCGGTAGAGGCGGGCATTGCAGACTGAATTGGCTTGGCTACAAGCGTTGGCCTTCCGGACCCTGGAGTAAGATCCCTGAAAGTTACATGAGTTATTGGACTTTTAGCCAATGCCTTAGCCTGACCGTCTCCCCTCACCCCTTCCACTTTCTTAACAAAGTCTGTTACCTCATTAAAGCTCCTCCCTGCAGATGTCATATGAAAAGATAGTACTTGCAACAAAGTATTTAGTCCCTTAATAAATAAACGGATACTCTCTTCCTCAGTAGTCACTAATTGAGTAGCATATCTAAACAAAGCATGGAACTTGGCCTCATAAGCAACCACAGACATGCCACCTTGCTCAAAAGCCATGAACTCATCCCTCTTGCGATCCCTCAAAGTCCTAGGCACATATTTCTCTAAAAATAGGGCATGAAACTGGGTCCAAGTAAGTTGAGGTTAAACTGGAGATCTGCATTCCATAAAAGATCTCCACCACTTCATGGCCTCACCTTGAAGTTGAAAAGTCACTAACTCAACCCCATGCTGATGGACAATTCCCAATTTATGAAGCCTCTCATAGCAGTATAAGATAAACTCGTAAGCATCCTCACTCTCAAAACCAAGAAATACAGGAGGATTTAGCTTCAAAAACTTAGTCAACATTTCATGCTCATTCCTGGTCATAACAGAACTCAAGAAAGGATGGAAGAAAGCATCTTCACCTACATTCCCTTCCACCTTGGGGAAAGCGATAGCAATTGGAGGATTGGCGGAAGCTTGAGTTGCTTGAACAAAAGGAATCACTCTAGGACCAACCAACCCTTTCAAGAATGACATGATCTACACAGCTAACACTTGTTCTATGGGAGGAACACAGGTAGTCTCAGCCTGCACCTCTTCCTCTTGTCCAACATCCTCAACATTCTCAACATTAACATTTTCCTCTATCTCTTCATGATGCGTAGGAGGGTTCTCATTCCTCGAAGCATTCTAAATAGGAGCTCCATCCTCAGCAGGTGCTACTCTTCCACGACCTCTACCCCTAGCTCTTCCTATATCCCTGCCTCGATCCCGACTTCTCGCTGCAGATTCCTCAGCTGGAGCATTGATGGGAGCTACGGGCCTGACGCCGTTGAATCTAGTATTAACCATCTGCAGACAGCAGAGTGAAAGATGTTAGATACCAATTTAAATCGACAGTAATCAAGTTATAGCACGAAAAGAGACAAGAGAAATCAGAGAGATCTCCTAACAATGAACCAAAAGTCTAAACAAGAAATGATACATCCCCAAACTAATGAACTAATTAACTATCTAGAAAGTCTATGTCGGAAATATGGATATAGACATAAAGAGAACTCATGGCAGCCTGGAAGAACTGGCTCGCCCTTGAATTCGAATGACAATCACTGATCTTTTAAACGAGGTCCATCAATAGCCGCTTAAAGATGCCCTGTACTCAACAAAGAAAGAGCAAGTGCAGTGTCAGTACACAACCACAGTGTACTGGTAGGATGACAAAGTTATCCCTCTAAGTGTCACATACATAAATCATTACCACAATATAATAACATGCATATATCGAACATATACAACATCATCAACATTTACGAACAACGAACAACTTCATATTTCTCAAGATACACAATTATGACAAGTCATTGGTCCTCTCACGGAACCCAAACCCAAACCCAAATAGTTAGCGTACCGGAACGTGGTATCCAATCCAATGTTTATGCCGGAATGTGGCGACCGATACCATAATTATGCTGGAACGTGGTAACCGATCCAAGTTAGTGTGTCGAAACGCAACACTTGATCCATTAAACAAGCGACAATCACAATCACAAGTACATTCTCATAATCATACAATCATGTCATGATTCATGGCATTAATCAATTATATATACTCATTTACAACAAGTGTGATCAATAATGCAACATCTGCATAGATATGATGTTTGCATAATCAACGACACAACTTCCGATGCAACTGTCTACTATCGTGCAATAGAAAAATAGAGAAATTAGTTCTAACTAGTCGTAGCTAAAGATGTTAATGACTACAAACATTGTAAATAAAAGAGGGGTGAGTGGTGGATCGAGGGTTTCTGATCCGAGATGGGTCGTTCATCTATTTAGATCGTAACTCATTCCTTTGTGCCTCCATTAGTTCATCTTCATCAGAACCCATGCTCTCACTGTCATACGTGGTTGGTTCATTAGTGTAAAAACCAGTACTGTCGAAACTTGCATTTGATAGTTCCACAGTTTTGTCCCTGCCCTTGCATTTTCTACCAGTTTTGGAAATTTTGGTGACCTTGTGCCTGGATGCAGTTGCATCCTCTTTGATTGTGATCCCTTTTCCTTTGCGTCGGGGGTGGTGTGTTGCTACCAGCTTTGTTAGGTTTAGTCATACCTGCAAAAGATTTGGAAAGATTTAAGGAAAGAAAATAAATAGAATCACAGTCAATCTACTGCAAAAAAGCTCGCCAAGTAGATCGGCGAGTCGCCCAACCTCTTTTAGCAAGAAATGGTTTGTATGCCGAAAGTTACAATGCATAAGGTCTCAGGGGTAGCATACAGATGGCGATCAAGCATACTTTCGGCAAGTCGCCGAGTGCGTTCGGCGACCAATGGCTGCTCGCCGAAAGTTACAGTCTCGGCCAACTAGACCTAATATCAAGGGCGAGATGGAGACTAGGGCGAACCTCCGAACGATTCTACGAGCTCGACTCAACTCTCCAAATGGTCCAACGTGCCCATTTTCAATCCATCTTCTCAAATTTAATCCAGCAAACCCCGAAAGTAAAATAAAAATATGCACTAACGAAATTCAAAAAAGACCCATATTACCTATCACTCCGAAATACTCAGACTTCTCCTGGTTTTGCCAAGTTTAGCTATTTGACGATATTTGCTCTTAAGAATGTGGTTACCCATTCTATTATTAAGCAACTTTCATCATTTAGCACAAACATGGGCTATTATGACTTTACCCAAACAATCAAAACAATGCACAAGCACAACCCAATGAGATTTTATTCAATTACAATCACAACAAATATGGGAATTTGACAATCAAAATAGTGCGGGCATGATTTTTAAATTCAAATAAACATTCTAGTCCTAGCAGAAAGGTCCAGCACACATAAATAAGATTTGATCATTGCAAAAGATTTCAAACTATTTGAAAGTAAAATCGAGGTTTGGATAACCAACCTTCTGTGCCGATTAAAATGTGATTGAAAAGCTAGGCAACAAAGAAATCCAACTCTGAGCACAGATCACTTAACTAAAATACTAGTAGAATGTAATAATATTGAAAATACTAACTTGGTGTGAATTTGTGAAGATTTTAAGTGAGGGAAAGTGAAAGATCTCAAAGCTTGGACCTTTGGCCATTATAAATCATCCAGTTCGCAACCATTCGGCGACATTAGTTGCCCTTGCCGATAGAGTAGGCGACACGCCGAATGGTCATTTACATCACCGAGTTTCACAGGACCTTCAGTCAAAGTGAAGGTCCAAACAACGGTTTGCATCGGGACTGCCAACCTGGTCGGCGATTCGCTGAATGGAATTATTAGTTCGCCTAATGTAATTTCCACACATTTTCCACACTTTAACCTGTTCATTCAACACACCGTTATTCTGAGACCTACAAAACTATTTAAAACCTTGGGTTGCCTCCCAAGAAGCGTCTTATTTAACGTCATGGCTCGACATGAGCTACCAGTCAAACTTCATCTCTTGGGTTAGACCTAGTGCCACTAGGCAACCCGTTTTACTGCTTGGGTATAGATGAGGCAATGTGTGGTCCAAGAGGTTTTCAAGCAACTTGATTGATCTTGAGTGAGAGCCACTCATCTGATTCAATACCTCCACGCTTTCCTTCATCACCTCTATCAATCTATCTTGCTCATGAAGTTTTTGGAGATTGATTAATAGCGTAACCTCGATACGTTTATTTTCATTGCTCCTAGACCTTTCTTGCCCATAAGGAGGTATGTGCCCTTTTTGGCTTTTGCACTGGTTTTCCATCTTTGAGATTTTGGTGGCTAAGTCGTTCAGCTGAGTTGCCAATGCAGCTAACTTGAAGTCACCCTCGACTTCTTGGTTCGTCCCAGCTAACTTGTCACCACTTCCCTCAGCCATGCTCAGGGTTTCTGCATATAGCATCTTAGAGAAAAACAAAACTAAAAATAAGGTTAGTAAACAACAACTAAGAAGAAAAAAGATTTTACTAATCTAAGAATTCTCAAATAACACCACTCCCCGGCAGCAGCGCCATTTTGATGTTTGCGTAATCAACGACACAACTTCTGATGCAACTGTCTACCATCGTACAATAGTATAATAACCCAACCAAGGATTGAGGTCGTGTCCCAAGGGAGTGGTTTCGAGAATTAATGGAAAAATAAATTAGTTCTAACTAGTCGTAGGTAAAGACGTTAATGACTAAAAACATTGTAAATTAAAGGGGGTGACACAAAAGTGTCAAATATCAAACGAGGGTTTTGTCACAAATTTAGCAAAAACAGTAACAATAACAAAGAAATCTATGAATGAGAGGGGATTTTTCGGATGTGACCACAATATATATTGGTATAAATCATTGGGTACATGCTTTTGATAGGAAATTTGCAAGATAATAGTGACTAGACTAAGCTTTAGATGGAACTAAGTTCCCTGTTTCAAATGGGTTCCTCTCGGACACCCATTTGCCATATGAAAGCCAGCCTACGCCTTACTCCACTCACTATCTCGATATGGGACTAGGGCTCACCTTCTCGGGCAGAACCTCATGTCGACCCACTCCTTAAGCCATCAATCTAGCAGTCTTGGTTTCGCGACCTCTCTCTCTCGCAAGCCG
Source organism: Solanum raphanifolium (assembly GCA_036250405.1). NCBI lineage: Eukaryota > Viridiplantae > Streptophyta > Magnoliopsida > Solanales > Solanaceae > Solanum > Solanum raphanifolium. The sequence goes on along the minus strand of JAJOOE010012509.1, from coordinate 33,495 downwards.
AAATCACATGGGTGGTTTTGTATTTGCAACTATAAATCCATTATATTAAACCACAACCGCTAGGTGAAATCACCATTAAAATAAATCTAATCTATCAACAAGCAAAACCCAACAATAATCTCCACACATATTTGCTAAATCACACCCCAAGAATTGGGGTTTTTAGCCACACATCAAGAGATAGAAATTTATACCTAAATAAGCTTGCATTCAAATGGGTATGAAGATTTAAGTCTTGTTATAGGCCAAGAGTAAAGAATCCTAGAGACCCAAGTTCAAATTCTTGGAGATGAAACCCTCTTCTTCTTCAAATTTCAAAACCCTCTCAAACTCCGAGAAAAAGTACTATAATTATATTAATTGTTTCACACTGAAAATTTTATGATACTAAAATCTGTTACTAAGCTATAACTCTTAACGAGTATTTATAGTTTTCAAAAATTTGTGCTGCAGTGGGTCATTCGGCGACATTAGTCGGAATCTCCGATAAACTCGATCGGCAATTCGCCCTTCTTCTGGTTCATCGCCTTTTGTGCTTTGCCTTCAACATGTTTGTGTCCTGGATCATTGGGCGGTATATCCCTGCTCCTTTCATTGCCTATTTTATCCTTTTCCTTTAGGGCTTTGCGTACTAGAACAAAGGGCGAAGTATGTCCCTTCGGTGACTCGCCAAGGGTACTTGGCGAAGCTCAGGCGTCAGTTTCTTCCTTCTTTTCATCGTATTTGTTCCTTTTTGCACGTAAGTGTCCATGCTTTCACTCAAACTTCAAATACATGAAACTTTAGAGTTTTCATCAGATATTGAGATAAAATAAGCATATAAGGACACTATTTCTATTAAAATAAAAGCCCTAAATGAGTCCAATTTGTTGACTCATCAACATACATGTACCATAATGATGAAAGACAAACATACATCACACAATCATAGAATCACAACCATCACCTACCTCGAAACAAGCTTGAAACCCTAAGAAACTTGATAATTCCCTTTTTGATTTCGTTCCGCTTGTTTTTGGTCTACAAACAATTATTATAACATGACAATCAATAAACAATAACTAATTAGCCGAATTACTAACAATCCTATCAACCTTAGATAAAACCCACAATCCAAAGTACCCAAGTTAGGGTTGTTTCCAGCATAGATTCTAGATCAAAACCCTTCCCCATCAATAATTACTCATTAAATTACATTCTACGGATCAAAAAACGGATTTGGGGAGTTAAAAATATTACCTTTAGCCTCAAGAATGATGGAAAAGCGTCAACAAAAAGACCTGGGTTCATTCCTTACCTCTCAAATTTGACTTTAAGTCGCGTCTGGCCCCGCCCTGTTGGCAGAAATCCCCGCCAAAGTGTCTTGCACGAAATATTGAGCTATTTTAATAAATCCATTACCCCCATTTCACAACACACCTTCAACCAATTACAATCAAAAACTACACGTTCACGCTAAGATCAATTTCGGTGTTCTATTTGCCCGAATTCAATTTTGTAAAGTCGTACGAATTCCTTAACGACTTATCTATCTACTCATATAATCAAAATCATATTTATATCACCCGATTGTTACTAGATTTCCCTACACCTTAATGACTCCGGTTTCATCCAAATCTGGACTAGGTTGGAAAATTTCAAGTTATTACGAAAAAGCTTTTCGGCCAAAAAAAATTTGCCTATTGGCGACCGAACCCGGTCATTACAATAGATACCAATTTACCGATCACTCGTCCTCGAGTGACAAACTTAGAAAAAAATAGGTTAAGGAAGGAATAGAGTAGTACCTTAATCAATGAACAATTGGGGATACTTGTCTCGTATATCCCTCTCGGTTTCCCAAGTAGCTTCTTCAACTGGACGATATTTCCATTGAACATTCACGGACTTAATCTCTTTGGTCCTTAGCTTATGCACATCATGATCAAGAATTGCAATCGGTTCCTCCTCATATTAGAGGTCTTTGTCTAACACAATTGAGTCTCATTTAATGATGTAATCACCGTCACCATGATATCCCTTCAACATGGACACATGAAATATCGGATGAACACCCGACAGATTATAAGGTAATTATAAGGTAGAGCCAATCTATGAGCCACTGGCCCCACACATTCAAGAACCTCAAAGGGACCAATGTATCACAGACTTAGCTTACCTTTCTTACCAAACCTCATCACCCCTTTCATGGGTATTATCTTAAAAAGAACATTATAACCAGTCTGAAACGCCATTTCTCTTACCTTATGATCCGCATACTTCTTATGTCTACTCTGGGCTGCTAGAAGCTTAGCTTGAATACTCCTCACCTTATCTTGAGCGTCCTTCACTAAATCAATCTCCAATGGTATCACATCTCCAGCCTCAAACCATCCTATGGTTCATCTACATCCCCTCCCATAAAGTGCCTCAAATGGTGCCATATCTATGCTGGAGTGATAACTATTATTATAGGAGAATTCACACAAAGGTAGGAACTTATCCCAAATCCCTCCAAAATCAATCACACATGCCCTCAACATGTCTTCTAACACTTGAATAGTCCTCTCTGATTGCCCATCTGTCTATGGATGGAAGGCTTTACTAAAAGTGAGTTTTGTGCCCAATTCATCATTTAATTTCCTCCAAAACATGGATGTGAATTGGGTACCATAGTCTGAGATGATAGAGAGGGGCACCCGATGCAACCTCACTATCTTTTTCACATAAACTTTAGCCAATTGTTTAGAATTATAATCTATTCTTTCCGGGACCCTCCTACGCCGACTACTCCTTTCATTGCCTTTTTGATCCTTTTCCTTCAGGGTTTCGCGTATTAGAACAAAGGGCGAAGTATGTCCCTTCGGCGACTCGCCAAGGGTAGTTGGCGAAGCTCAGACTTCAGTTTCTTCCTTCTTTTCAGCCTCTTGTCCAACATCCTCAACATTCTCCTCTATCTCTTCATGATGCGCAGAAGGGTTCTCATTCCAAGAAGCATTCTCAACAGGAGCTCCATCCCCAGCAGGCGTTACTCTTCCACGACCTCTACCCCTAGCTCTTCCTCTACCCCTACCTCGACCGCGACCTCTCGCTGCAGATTTCTCAGTTGGAGCATTGATGGGAGCTACAGGCCTGACGCCATTGAATCTACTGTTAACCATCTGCGGACAAAAGAGTTAAGGAGGTTAGATACCAATTTGAATCGACAGATACCAATTAGAATCAAGTTATAACATGAAAAGAGACAAGAGAAATCAAAGAGATTTCCTAAAGTCCTATAGCCTCTCGAAGAAACATCTATGTACCATTCCGTAAGACTCTACTAGACTCGTTTTGGTACATCAAGATTAACGAACCTAGGCTCTGATACCAACTTTGTCACGAGTCAGACAATCGTGATTGGCACCTACACTAACTCTCCGGTGGGAGAACCACTACTACAACCCAAATCAAGAAACTCAACCAAAAACTAAAGAATTTAAGTTACTGAAGCAAGTTATATAGCTAAAGACTGAAGTTCCCATAAACTTCCAAAAGATCTAAAAACTAAACAATGCGGAAAATACGCCTAGAACATCCAAAACATCTAACAATGAACCAAAAGTCTAAACAAGAAGGGACACATCCCCAAACTAATGAACTAATTAACTAACTAGAAATTCTAAGTCTGAAATGTGGACATAGACAGAAAGAGAACTCATGGCAGCCTGGAAGAACTTGCTCACCCTTGAATTTGAACAATGATCACTGATCTTCTAAACGAGGTCCGTCATTAGCCGCTTGAAGATGCCCTATACTAAAACAAAGAAAGAGCAAGTGCAGTATTAGTACACAACCACAGTATACTGGTAGGATCACACGGCTATCCACTAAGTGTACCATACATAAATCAATACAACAATATAATCACATGCATATATCGAACATATATAACATTATCAACATTTACGAACAACTTCATATTTCTCAAAATACACAATTACGACAAGTCATTAGTCCCCTTATGGAACCAAACCCAAATAGTTAGCATACTGGAACTTGGTACCCGATCCAATGTTTATGCCGAAACGTGGCTACCGATCCCATAATTATGTCAGAACATGGCAACCGATCCAAGTTAGTGTGTCGGAACGCAACACCTGATCCATTCAACAAGCCACAATCACAATCACAAGTACATTCTCATCATCATACAATCAAGTCATGATTCATGGCATTCATCAATTATATATCCTCATTTACAACATGTGATCAATAATGCAACATCCGCATACATACATATACCATAATGAAGCAAGACAAACATACATCACACAATCATAGAATCACAACCATCACCTTCCTCGAAACAAGCTTGAAATCCTGAGAAACTTGATCTTTCCCTTTACGGATTTGTTTCGTTTGTTCTTGGTCTACAAACAATCATTATAACACGGGAATCAATAAACAATAACTAATTAACCAAATTACTAACAATCCTATCATCCCTATATCAAACGCATGATCCCAAGTACCCAAGTTAGGGCTATTTCCACCATAGATTACAGATCAAAACCCTCCCCCATCTATAATTACTCATTAGATTACGTTCTACGGATTGAAAAACGGATTCAAGGAGTTAAAAATCTTACCTTTAGCCTCTGGGACGGTGGAAAACCGTTAAGAAAAAACCTGGGTTTGTTCCTTAGCTCTCAAATTCGAAAATTGCAGAATAAAATGTTTTTGGGATTTATTTATGACTTTAAGTCGCATCTGGCCCGCCACAGCGGTCCTCACCCCCTACAGCGACCCCACCCTGGCGGCAAAAATCCCCGCCAAAGAGGTTTGCACGAAGCATTGAGCTATTTTAATAAATCCATTACCCCCATTTCACAACACACCTTCAACTAATGACACTCAGAAACTACCTGTTCACACTAAGATCAATTGCGGACGTTCTACTCACCCAAATTCAATTTCGTAAAGTCATACGAGTTTCTTAACGACTTATCTATCTACTTATGTAATCAAAATCATAATTAAATCACCCGATTGTTACCAGATTTTCCTACACCTTATTGACTCCAATTTCGTCCAAATCTGGACTTGGTTGGGAAATTTCAAGTTACTACGAAAAAGTTTTTCGGCCCAAATCTTTTCCCCGTTGACTTTTCTATAACGATGAAACCCGGTCGTTACAGAGTCAAATGATCATTCTCTCATGTGACATACTGTAATTAAAATCTCTTAAATATATTTTTTACCAACTGAATTGAAGTTAGTATAATTTTTCACTAATAATATCAATGCAAAAAATAGTAATAATCTATATCGATACTATTTTAAAGAAAACATTGAATCGCGATAAAGAAAAGTTAAAAATTGAGAGGAAACATGATTGGTTAACATGATTTTTGATATCCGTGTGATTGAAACAATATTCTAATCCATGTATGATAAAAATTATCTCCTTTAATGTCTTTTATAGAAACGAAGAGCAAAGATACATTCATTGAAGAAACGATTAATTTATTACCTGAAAGCGATGAAGCATAATTTTGATATATGAGTTAGAAATTTAGTCGAATGCAATTAAGTTTTTTTATTTGTCCCAATCTTGTGTGTATTTTAAGAATATAAACAAATTATTACAGGAATACTATCAGGATTTATCTATTTTTTGTGGGAGGGGGGGGGGGCTGTGGATGGGGACAGGAGGTTCGTAATTGTGGGGTTAGTTGAGTCTGTGTGTTTATTGATACCTTCCATTGACGCAAGTATCAAATAATTTAGGTGATCAAAATTTAAATAAATGTTATCACAACTTTGATCTTCTATGTGATTGCCATTTACCACTAGATAGTTATTTTGTCTCAAAACGAAAATAGCAATGGTAGATGCATACATACCACAAATTCAAGCAATTAGAAAAATAGAATAGCAGAAAGACACACTAAAATTTCCATTGAATAGTTTAGTGAATAAAATAGTCAATGTACCTTTCTTTTATAAAAAAATAAGGAAAATTGAGAAATTATGGTTAATTGAAGTAAAACTTACCATGTCATAATTAATTAAGTTACCTATTATCTACATTAGAGAAGGATTTATTTTGACCAAACTTTTAAAATTAGCTCATTTTAAAAACTATATTTACTAAAGAAAGTACTTTTGTTTAGAAATAACTATAGTGTTTGACCAATAAATTTTAAAAGCATTTTTAAACAACAATTAGTGTCATGCTTTTTCAAAGCACTACTAATAGTCTGTTGAATGACTTTGCAAAATACTTCTTTATAGTTGAGTAACTAGATATTTACTCCTTTTCTCCATAATTTATGGAGGATATTTTTATAAATAGTTTTTTGTTTAAAATATGCAATGTATATTATTTTTAATACACCAAAATTAAATACAATATAAAAATAATTAAGCGTAATTTTTATAAACATAACTTTTCCCACTGTCGTTCCAACTGTTCACCACCGCAATTACATTTCCCCTAATTGATAGACACACTAAGCAAAAGTGTATGAATGGTAACTTTACTGGTTATAAAAAATGTAGAAAAGCAAATGCCACTCGACGGTAAGGAGAGGAGCTCTGGCTGCTCTACTTCCACTGTCTCCGGCCTTTACTGTTTTGGTGTAAATATTACAAACTGCTGGGGAACTAAATGAGAGGTAGAATCCTTCTTCAGTTGATTAATACTTTATACTTACTTATATATATATATTTATTTATTTATTTATTTATTTATCTATGGGAAAAAGGACAAATATCCCCCCTGAACTATCACAAATGGTATGTTAATACCCTTCGTTAAACTTTAGGATTGTATATACCCTTACCGTTACTCTTTTAGGTTGTGTATACCCTTAAAACTAACGGACGGATACATGGCTTCATCTCAACCATTTACTCGATTTTATTTCTTTATTTACCTAAAATTAAAAGATCCACCCACTTTTCATAATTTACCCACCCATGACCCAAATTAAAACACCATGACATTTAAAATTAAAATAAAAAACAAAGAGCTCTCCACCATTAAAACATAACCCAAAACCTTTTAAATCAAACAAAAGATAAAATCGTTCTTCACTACATTTTGATTTGAAGCTCATTCAAATCTCATTAAAACAAAGACACAGTAGCATGTGCTTTCATCGAAAAAGAAGAGACCCATTTTAATTTGTTGTTGAATGGGGTTGAAAATACTACCACCATTGATGGACAAAACTTCAAGTTTAAAAGTGAGACTTCAATAAAAACAAAAATTTTGAATTTAAATTGATTTATTGTTGTTGAAAGGGGTTGGAAATACTACCACCATTGGTGGACAAAGCTTCAAGAAAAGTGGGTTTGCAATCAAATAAGAAAATTTGAACTTAAATTGATTAGTTGTTGTTGAAACGGGTTAAAAATACTACCACCATTGACGGATAAAGCTTCAAGCATTAAATTGGGTTTTCATTTTTTTGAGTTCTGCCATTAATGGCGAGCTCCAAGCTCCGGCAAAATTGAAGTTTGATAAAATCAGTAAACAATACTGTCAACAACAAATAGATTCCAACGACAGAGAAAAAACCAAACCAACAAACCAACAACGAGCTTCATCTCCAGCCAAGTGAATTGAACCAAGTGCACCATATTTTTGTGGTTGTTGTTGGAAAGTTTTTTATTTTAATTTTTCACAGGATTGAAAATATTCTTACAATCTATTTGTGTTGTTGAAACAGGTTGATTAATTGTTGTTGTTTGAAACTTTAAGAAGGATGCATTGAGTTTATTCCAGATGAAAGTTTTTTTATTTCTCCTTTTTTTATATAAGCAAGGAATCAATGATATTTCCTTACAAAAAAGATGAAGGGTTATTTGGTTGTGGGTCGGGTGGATCTTTTAATTGCGGGTCAGGTTTATGGGGCCGGTCGTTAGTTTATGGGTTGAAAATAATGGTCAAACGGGTAGTTGATTAGGATTAAGACACGTGTACAAAATGAGGGGGCCATTAGTGAGACGGGTATGTGTGTACCGATAATTGGACGGCAGGGGCTGAGATGGACCCAAAGTATAACGGAGGGCATAGACGTACCATTTAGCAAAGTTCGGGGGTAAATTCATCCTTTTTCCTTTTATTTATTTATATTTTTTACTTTACTATAGTAGAAAGAGCTTATTTCAACATGTCTACTTAAGGTCAATTAAATTGATATCAAGGATATTTTAGACTTTTGAGTTGAATATTTATGCTACGTGTCTGTTTAGTTGAAAATGAAGAGCCACGTATCAATTTGTGTACCACCTGATTATAGAGCATGGCGTAATGCCATTCTTTATATACTCTTTGTCCAGAAAGAAAGACAACAATTTATCTCTAACGCTAACCCCATCACTTTTCTATTAGATTTGAAGCCCTAATCTTCATCAACTCACACAACACTCATTCTAAATTGTTGTGAAGATTAAACAATTAAGAGGAAGAACAAAGTAAAAAATTGAGATAAATTAAGCACCAAATTTGATAGAATTGATGAATATTTAAAATTGGTTTTAACAGAGAAATAAGAGCGAGGCAATTTTCATGGCAACATGGTCATGTAGGTTTTCTTAGTTTTGGGAGATACTAGCTAACAACCGCACAAAATTGCTTTGAATCATTCGGGATTCTTGTTCTGCTGGTCTATATCTGCTCGTGAAGGTGAATTTGTAAGCTCGACAGATGATTTTGAATCGAGTAAAGACATGCATGTGCTTTCTTCTTATTTACTTTGATTATTTTTTCTTCTCTTCATAAGCTATTCCCGCAAATGCAAAATTATGCACCCAAGATGTTTGATCATTTGCCTGAGAAAACTCATTAATCTTTTGGTAAGTTGGTACTTCTATTGGTGATTTTGCACTTCTTTCTTATTCTTCTTCGCCCTCTTTATCTCTTTGTTTTAGTTGTTTACCAATTTTTTTTGTGTTTCTCTATTTTCTTAATTCTTGTTTCATAGGTTTAATGATTTAAGTTTACACATATTGTGATTCATACATTATTTATTTTTAATTTCATTGTAGGTGTTGGCAGTTTAGAAAATGCTTTAAGCCTATAAATTTTATGATTGTGGAGCTCATACTGCTTTCTTGCAACTGGTTTCATGTATATTCTTTTGTCATGAATAGTTATAGCAAGGTGCTTCTATTTCCTTTAGATGATGAGTTTAGACCGTATGTTTGGAGATTTCTTCCAACATTTTTTATACTTGATACTAACTTGTGTCTCTAATTTCTCTTTGGTGCCACCTGTTAAGTTAGTTGTCTTCCATAGACATTTTTAACTTTTCTTTTCCACCTTTCCTATCATCATCTTTTTGCCTATTTTTTTCTATTTCTTTTCGAATTTGTAACTGTTTGGGGTCAAAGTGGTTTCTACTATTATATTTTCTTTCTGTTCTCTTCAATTTTTTGCCTTTCCTTGGATGCTTTTAGCTAGGTTAGATTTTGTCTGCATTAATTCCGAGTTTCTACCTCATTTGCTCATTGTGTGATGTACATGTGAAAACTGTGAGCTAATGAGATCATTAGTTCATTGATGAATCTGAACAGAAAACTGAATGTAGAAGAAATGAGAGAATTTTATTCTTATTTAACTGCAACAACATACAAAGTGTGACTCTCAACTTGTTCTTTTATAGCTAGGAATTGAGATAACAACTAACTAATTATTGACAGCTCATAATTGAGCAACAGACTCATCAACCAACTAATCTATTAGGTAACTAGTGGAAATGTAAACAGTGTTAAGTAACTAATGAACAGTGTTAACAAGTTAACCAACTAATGAACTAATTTTTATTTGAACACACCCCCTTAAGCTGAAGGGTGCATGACATTAAGCACACCAAGCTTGCTGAGAAGATGCAAATGTTGAGCTTGAGTCAAGCCTTTGGTCAATAGGTCTGCAACTTGATGTTGAGTAGGAACATGTATAGTGGCTATCACCCATGCTTTGATCTTGTCTATGATAAAATGGCAGTCAATTTCAATATGCTTAGTCCTTTCATGAAAGACTGGATTAGCTGCAAGCTGAATGGCTAACTTAATGTCACTAAAAAGAGTCACAAGCAACTGAATAGGAAGTCCAAACTCAGTAAATAACACCAACAACCATGTGATCTCAGATACAGCTAAAGCCATGCTCCTGTATTCGGCCTCATCTGAGCTCCTAGAGATAGTGTGTTGTTTCATGGATTTCCAGGACACCAAGGAATCACCAAACTTCACAACATAACCTGTAATAGACCTTCTAGTATTTGGACAACTAGCCCAATCAGAGTCACACCAACAAGTTAAAATAGCGGCAGGGTTAGCTTGAAACAAAACACCTTGGCCTACTGTGCCCTTCAAGTATCTTACTACTCTTGTAGCTGCTTCCCAATGCGACCTTTTAGGAGATTGTATGAATGAGAGTTTGTATTGCATAGCTAATGTCATGTCTAGTGATATTGGCATAAAGAAACTTTTGAACTAATCTCTGATAAGTTGCAATGTCATTAAGGACCTCATCTCCAGTAACCCCATTCACCAAATCATATTCCACTGAGGTGAGTCTTCGGTTTGATTCAAGAGGAGTGAGAGCAGGTTTAGCACCAATGAGCCCTGCATCAGAAATAAGTTCTAAAACATACTTCCTTTGATTCAAAACAACTCCCTTAGAGGATCTTAACACTTCAATTCCCAAAAAATATCTAAGTTCCCCTAGATCTTTTAACTTGAATTATTGATGTAGATTCTCCTTGGCTTTTGTGATCAGCTGAGCATTGTTGCCTGTGAGTAATAAATCATCAACATAAACTAGGACAATGAAAAGTCTTTCATTTTTTCTTGAGAGTGAAAAGAGATTAATCATGTACACTCTGATTGAAACCAGCAGACAACAAGGCAGTAGTAACTTTTAAGTTCCATTGTCTAGAGGCTTGTTTAAGCCCATATAATGACTTAAGTAACTTGCAAACTTTTGTCTCCCCTGGCTTTTTGAAACCTTCAGGCATCTCCATATATACCTCTTCATCTAGATCACCTTGGAGAAATGCATTGTAGACATCCATTTGACAGAGATTCCAACCCTTAGACACTGTTAGAGAAATCACACATCTAACCGTTACCATCTTTGCAACTGGGGAAAAAGTAACATGATAGTTCAATCTTTCTGGCTAACTATATCCTTTAGCAACCAGCCTGGCCTTGAACCTTTCCACGTCACCATTTTCTCTATATTTCACCTTATACACCCATTTAGATCCCACCGTATGCGTCCCTAGTGGTAAATTAACTACCATCCAAGTTTTGTTATCTGCAAGGACCTGTATCTCTTGCTTCATGGCATGTATCCATCTATCATCTTTGACTACTTGTCTGAAGTGTTTGGGCTCCACATAATCAGACACTTTACTTAGATAGCCTCTATAAGATAGTGTTAAGTTGTCATAACATAGAGAATTAATCAAATGATGCCTAGTACTACTTTGCTTCTTGCCAACAGTAGTATAATCTTTCATCAAAGTAGGCTCTTTAGTGCTTTTTGTGGTCCTTCTCATGGAAGGATCTGTAGGCACAATAAGAGTCTGATCAGAAACAACTTGTAATGGAGAATTCTCACAAGTGAATTCTTCTGAAATCTCACTAGCATGCTGAGCATTCTCACTGTCCAACACAACACTGTCTTCAATATAAGGATCCCTAGCAGTATAAGTACCTCCATCATTTCGATTGAAACAATTATCCAACTCTAAAGGAGAGTCAAAAACAGTGAATGGTGGTTGTTTATATGGCATCACCTGTGCATAAGGGAAAACATCTTCCTGAAAAGCATATCTCTATGTACAGAGATCTTATTGTATTTAATGTCCAACAATATATATCCCTTTTGAAGCTCTGAATATCCTATGAGATTAGCAGGGACAGACCTTTCTACAAACTTATCACCTTTGGGCAATACTAAGGCATGACAAAAACATCCTACTGTCCTTAAATGAGAAACAAAAGGTTGTTTGGCATAAAGCATTTCATAAGGACTTTTGTTCTCTATGGAAAATGAAGGTAACATGTTCATTAAGTAGACAACAGCCTTAATACAGTAGCCCCAAAATCTAATAGACAAATGTGATTGGAATCTGATAGCTCTAGCAATATTGAGAATGTGTCTGTGTTTCCTCTCTACCCATTTTGTTGAGGTGTGTGAGGACAACTACTTTGGTATAGAATACCTAGCTCCTGAAATAAGTTTGTGCTCTGAGAGTTAAAGAACTCAATACCATTATTAGACCTCACAACTTTAACATGAGAATCCAATTGAGTCTTGACCATTAACAAGAAATTTTTTATGGCAACAATGGTTTCAGATTTCAATTGCAACAAGTAGGTCCATACAAACCTACTATAGTCATCTACAATTGTTAGAACATGGTGTTTCTTATCCATAGTAGGGGTCTTATAGGGGCCCCAAACATCCATGTGAACAACATCAAAACTTAAAGATGCTCTAGAGCTACTAATAGGGAATGCAAGTCTAGTTTGCTTAGCTAATGGACAAATTGAACATTTAGAAAGGACTTCACTGTCTTTATTGTTATGAACTAGCTTTAAACTCTTCAGGACTTGAATTGAAGGATGTCCAAGCCTCCTATGCCACAGATCAACATCTTTGACTATTACTCCTGCAGTAATCACTTTCTTCTGACATGTAACTTCTTGCTTGTGTGGTGGTGGAATTTTACCCTTAAACATGTATAAACCTCCATCTTCTTTACCAATCCCCTTCACCTTGCCACTGAAGAGGTCCTGATACACAGAAAAGTCAGGATAGAATGATACAAAACAAGAAAATTACCTTGTGATTTTTGAAACTAATAATAGGCTGAATTTGAAGTCTGGAACATGTAGAACATTCTTCACTATCTTGTTATCAAACACAAATGCCTCACCAATGTGACTAATGTCTACCTTGTCTCCTGTAGGCAAGTGTACCTGGTTCTTCTGTGATTTAGCTAACACCTGACTTTTTGTGAGTGAATGATTGTCTGTAGGCTGTCTTGTTATCTTCCTCGATCTTGAGTCGAATCACAAGATCTTCAAGCTTAATTACCTTGCGTTTGAGCTTTAAATAATTCTTGAAGTCGTTCGACGAAGGAGGTAACTTCTTGATCATTGCAGCCACTTGAAAAGTTTCATTAACTACCACATCCTCAAATCATAGAAAATAAGTTGAAGTTCCTGCACTTGTGATCCAACAGTTTTACAATCTGACATTTTATAGTATAAAAATTTTGACACTACAAATTTTTTCAAACATGCATCTTCTATCTTATATTTCTTCTCAAGTGCATCCCACAATTCTTTCTAAGTTGTCATTGCATTGTAGACATTATATAAATCATCCTCTAAAGCACTCAGAATGTAGCCCTTACACAATAAGTCTTCCTATTTCCATGCTTCAATAACCATAAACTTTTCTCTATCTGTCATATCAACAACAGGCACTGGAGTTTCTTCATTGGTAAATTTCTGTAGACTAATAGTGGTAAGCCAGAAAAATACCCGTTGTTGCCATCCTTTGAAATTAACACCAGAGAATTTTCTTGGTTTCTCTGCTGGTGGTACATCAGTTCGGGTTAGTGCATCAACAACCACCGAAGTCGTAGCATTGTCAATTGCCATTTCTGATAAACAAAAATCAAAACAGCTGATTCAGTAAGCAATAATTTAAATTGCAAACTTAATAGGAGTATAAAACCACGAAGGTTTTTGTCTCCACTAGAAACACTGATTAATCAAAAAAATATAGGGAAAAAGGACTAATATACCACCGAACTATAGTAAATGGTATGCAGATGCCCTCCGTCATACTTTTAGGAAATTGGTGCCCTTGCCGTCCAAAAACTTGAGCATATATACCCTTTATACTAACGCACATACACATGTCATAATCTTATCCACTGATCTGACATTTATTAAATATCGGATCGACGGATAAAATTGTGCCACGTGTCCCTATTTAGTCTTCCGTTAGAGTGAAGGGCATATATGCTCTAGTTTATGGCAGGGGCACCCATGTCCCAAAAGTATGACAGAGGGTATCTGCATACCATTTACGATAGTTCGAGGGTATATTTATCCTTTTTCCCAAAAATATATATAATCTCCTTAAGATTGTTCTGCAATCTGTATTCAAAACAATACTGGTGATAACAAAACTTTGCAGAAACAGTAAATTTCCAAAGTTTAAATCACCCAGTGAAGAACATAAATTAATTAACAAAAAACTAAAATCTCTAAAACGTATCGAAATCTATAAAAAAATATAATGGAAAGAAGATCGAGCCCACTGAATGCACAGTGTCCTCTTAAGGAAATTATTCCCCTCTAGTATCTGAGGTTTGAATTGGAATATATCCTCCCAGGATAGAACGATCTCAATCACCAGTATATTGATACCCAAGACTCTGGTGTCAGTGAGCCACTCAACGTAAAAAAAACAATCTCTCGATCATTTTTCAAAGCCAAAGCCAATGCTGGAGCCGAGTGATGACGACGACGACACTTCCCTCTTTCCAACCCTTTTAACAATTAGTAGAAGTGTTTCTCTATTTAAACGTTTCAATTTTTTCTTTCCACCACCAATGAGGGAGAAATACCTTTTTTTAAAGTATAAGAAAATCTTTTCCAATTCCTCTTTTCATCTTCCCTCAATTTCCCATTAACTCTTGCTATACCTAACTGTGAAAACATTAGCTGACATCTCCTCTTAAAAGACACTATTGGATTAATTATCAAGTTTGTCGGCTTAACAATTTTTCTTTATCTCAATTTGAGTTTTAAGTTATGTCAGATGTATGCCTTATTATGAGTTTTTCTTTTTTTCTTTGTTTATTTAAGGTATGCAATTATTGGTAATGGAGTTTGGTGAACATTTGTAGGTGTTTGATAATATGCCTTAGATAATTGGTACTTTTTTATTTTTTTATTTTGACTTTTCTCTTTTGATAGATGTTCTACAACATGAAGCAGATTATTTCACTTCACTGAATTTGATTTGACAATTTTGATTAGTTGAGTTGATATGAGGGCTAGTTTATGGATTCACGCTAACTCCTTTCTCTTTTTTTTTTTATTTGGGATTTTGGTTGATTGATTTTTGAGAACTCAGATTGAGATTTTGAAGGAAAGTTTGGCTTTGTTGAAGGTAAATATGGCTGTCAATCTGCCATAGATGAAGTGATGCAGAGAATGAAGAGTAGAAACACCGTATAAATGCAACAGAGAGAGATCTTTTTAGCAGATTATAATGCCTTCATCTCCAGCATGATGAGTTGCGACATAAAATTTTATCAGGTTTGATATTTATTTAAGATTTCATCAACTATATCTGCTTCAATATTCTTCATTCTGGTCAATCAGTAGATAATATGCTACTTCAGCTTTTAGGAGCATGGTTAAGAGTAAATATGCACAACTAAATAGGAATATATGGAACAAAATGTGTAATTGTGATGATATTTTTTTATTTTAACCTAATTTCTTATATCCATAGAAAATTATTTGACTTTTCCATTACTGATCAAAGCCACGTGACTATATGTATAGTTATTCTTCCTCTTTACTGGATTTGTTGTTGCTGTACAATAAAGGTATGCATATGTGTCGCTAACTTCTTGTTAGTATGAAGAATTTTTGCTACTTTTCCTTTCAATGTCTTATGGAATTTTGTGATTCTTATGTTCTTTGTTTTGTGAATGCGGGATTATTTTTTTATTTATTACTATCTCAGAATTTCAAGTAAGCATCATCCATCTTTTTCATTCCAAGTTTTACTTTTTCTCATTACATGTGTTTGTTCTTTTTCTTGGTTAGAATTAAAATAACTTGATCATCAACAATTAAAAATCTTACTGTCGAAAAATAGGTGCGAGAAAATGAAGAAATAGATTCAAAAGATTGGGCTAAGGCAATGTAAGTTTACGCTTATCTTCATTGATTTTTTTTTTAAAATAATAATAGTTAAGCCGATCATGTTCTGCAGCTTTGTTGGTTTTAGAAACCAAGTACGTACTACATTTGTTTTTACTCTATGGTTTATGCCTCGGATAATAAAGAACTTTTGAGGTTCATATTCATATACTATATTAATTGGAAATAGTATTGTCAGTACAATAAACAAAATTAGACGTTCATACATGGCAAGTTCGGCAAATAGACATGGCATTCAAGATATTTGATGGTCATGACTAATGATACAAGACTTTTTGTGTTCATCTATCTCTAGACAACACATGCTTCTTTGTTATTTATTGAGTTAATAACTTTGATGGTCACTTTACTATCAACTTTTTTCACAGAAAGTCATTCAACATTTTCAACTTAAAAGTCACTCAGCTATGACTTCTTTGCACAGAAAGTCACTCAACCTATTTAATTATTTTTTTCACTAAAATTTACTGACATGAAATTTTTATTTTACCCTAAATTTTAAGAACCAAATATATATCCATTTAAACCATTTAATGACCTGCCCCATTTAACCCGACCCGCTAAAAATATAATATCGAACTTTTTATTTTACCATTAATTCCCTAAACTAATATATTTTTTTTTAAAAAAGTTAATAAATCAATACAACTGGAACAATCTTACCTAACAGGCAACACATTACATTATTTTAAATTTGTGCAACTTAATTTAATGTCACAAACTCATGTATCAGTAGTAAATTAACAACTATAGAAATATGCTTGATATATATATATATATATATATATTGGTTCGGTAGAAGGCGTAGAAATGTCGTTATATTTTAATGGTAAAATAAAAAGTTCAATATCATATTTTTAGCGGGTCGGGTTAAATGGGGCGGATCATTAAATGGTTTAATTGGATATATATTTGGTTCTTAAAATTTTGGTTAAAATAAAAATTCCATCTCAGCAAATTTTAGTGAAAAAAATAATTAAATAGGTTGAATGACTTTCTATGCAAAGAAGTCCTAGTTGGATGACTTTTAAGTTGAAAATGAAAATTGAGTGACTTTCTGTGAAAAACATTGATGGTTGAGTGACCATCAAAGTTATTAACTCATTATTTATTAATGGAAAAATATTGTCTTATCAAATTTTGAATTATCATGCTGAAAGATTCATTTATATGAATTGATGAAACACTTCTATATAGGTGTTGGCGTGTCGACAAAAAATAATTGCTTCAAGTTAATGTTGTGCCACCATCCACATATAATATAAGTGGAAAAAAAGAAGAAATTTAGTATGTTGCGAACTTGATCTAACATTCATTTGATTAAATGTTATTTTTTCAGAATGTTGAAATGATTGCAAGTCATCATTGAAACAGTACGGGAAAATGCTGGCAGTAAATTCATCAGGTCAGATTACAAACACACAAAGGAATTAGTTGGACGAAGCTTTTCTGCCTCTTTGTTGATCTACTGCCTTGGTGATGAAAATTTTCAGAAAAGTAGATGGAAGTGTAGTGCGAGTGAAAACACTTATAACCAGCGGGACATATAGATTGAAATTTATATTCTCTACAATTATCTTTTTATTTATTTTTTATTTTATTTTTTGATGAAGTAAGGAGATTCCATTAGAAGACATCAAGAAGATACAAAGACAAAAAATTACAGCAAAAGAAGGGGTCTGTTGGTAGTTGCTCTATTTAAATATTTGCAACAGTTTTGGATTTGAGTGATGCAATATGTTTGGTAGCTATCTCAAGAAATATCATAAATCAAATTGTTAGATCCTTCTATGGCAGCAGATTTGGTAATGGTTTGCATGTCTTTTCAAGTCTTCAATTTCATATTCATATTAATTGAGTTTCATCTAGAAGAATTGTTTTCTGACTCTCAAAATATTGGACCCATGCTTGCACGGGGTACCATGCCTACTAATATATAGTAGTGTAAACTAGCTGCATTGTGTGGTCATTTCATGTCAACAAGCCCATTAATTGCTTAATTAAAGATAATGATAAAGGTTTAGTGCACTACACCTTGTCTCACAATTATAAGATACAAAAGAAATACTTTATTGAGAATCTCATATCTAAGTTACAAAATAAATACCCCATTGAGCATCTCATATTGTCATGACAAAAAATGGACGTGATGACACTTGTCTTTTTCCATCAAGACAAGTCAACCTTAATCCAACGAAAAAACAGTAAAATCAAGAACAAGATAAAGCGGAAAACTTATTCTTCTATTTAAACCCCCAAATTCTGATTGTCATGTGTACAAGCCACTTAATACATAAATGCGGAATTAAGAAATAAACACAAGTCTCAATCTTTGTTTCTCAAATAGAACAAAGTGTAAGAAAAGGAAAGAGAGGGCCCATTGAATGACAAACACTTGCCTCTTCAAGTCCTTGACAAGCCTCGGAGATCAAGAGAATAAGAAAGAGATCACATAGGGCCGGGCTCAAAACCTACACAAGTGTAGAAGGGGTGAGTACCAAAAACATAGTACCCAACAAGCAACATACTAAAAGAAGCAACTAGCTAGAAAATGAACACCCTGACTCTCCAACCGAACTCCTCAAACTACAACCTGCACAAAAATAGCCCAACCTACCAATTCTACAAAACATGGCTCGCAGGCCCAATATTCACAGTTCAAACTTCACAAGTCAACAATCCCACAAAGCAACCAGGTCAATCTCAATGACAAGTAGTTCAGTCTCACGCAACAAGTATATCAATCTCAAGTATCAAGCAAGTCACACAAATGCATCAAATGCATCAGTCACAATAATCAATCTCTTTCCGAAACCATTTTCCATCGGCTTTATATCACTAGCCGGAATAATTTTTCATCGGCTTTACATCACTAGCAGCTGGAACCATTTCCCATCGGCTTTGTATCACTAGCCAAAAATGACCTTGGCATTACAACACTCGCAGCCAAAGATCTCAACATTATAAATAATCAGATGTCTCATCACAATTGCCACAAAAAATGCATACAAGAAATATCACACCACGCAGAAAAGACAACAATTTACACAATCATGCTTTCAGGCATTTCATCACTAAATGAACAAAGGTAACAATAAGGGAATTCACATCATCATGTTCATCACATAGCCTTTTTCATTTCAACTCCTTTTTATTCATTTAGATATAACAAGTGAACAATTTAAACCCTTCGCCTCATCCCTATTACTCCAAACACAAAATCAACGAAGGAAGCGTATGACTTCAACTAGAATACAAGGTTTAGGAAGTCTCTTGCCTTAATTCAATTAACAATCACTACAAGAGTTAGTCTTCGCATTCCGAATCACTTCCAAAACCACACAATATATAATAATCAAGTATTCACAATCACCCAACTGAAAGAACACTTCCCACATCAATTATGTAAAGAAATGGGTCAAACAACTCAAACCCAATATCAAAATGGAGGTTTGAATACGGAAAGCAATACTTGAAATGATATTTAAGGCTTTAGGAACTCATTAGTGAAAATCATTTTGAAAAGAGATCAAAACCACTTCAAAATCACCATTTTATTAAGTTCTTGGGTTGTTGAAAAACATTGCCATTAACCCACCAAAATCCCACAATTTGATGTTAAAACTCATAATTAATCAATGAAAAAATGAAGGTTAGGATAATGAACGCTTACCCAAATGATCTAGCATAGAAAATCCTTTCATAAATTGCCACCAAGGGTTCCCCAAGTTCACAAATGATGAAATGGGGCTTAAACTTAGAAATGAGTAGCCAAACCCTCTCTAATGTTGCACAAGCGACCAGGGCTTCGCTGTCTCGCTCAAGCAAATGAGTCTTCGCTTCAGCGAAGATGAACGAAAGTTGACCCTTCGCAAAAAGCAAACAACACCTTGCAAAAGCGAGCCTCGCGAAATGAGCTCCTCCTCATGATCACGAGAGACACCTAATTCAGGCACAAGAAAATCTAGCCAACTTTAAAATATTGAAAGGGTCATCGGGATTCGTTCAAAACCCCCCACACACAAACCATATAAGTAAATCAACTCTACTCGAAGTTTCAGATTCAATGGAACCGTTGAAATACGAATCCGAGGCCTCCTTGACCCGACATCCTTGAAATCCATGAGAAACTAACTCACACCTAAAAAGGCTAAAACAAGCTCGGGACTTCTCAAAAATCAACCAAGACCTCACTTAGGACTAAAATCATCCCCCGAATCCAACAGAACTCTCGAAATTCCGATACAAGCATCCAAACCTCCAATATTGACCAAAGTCAACCCAAAGGCTAAAATTCCACAATATCACAACTTAGGACCTCCAATACTAAAAAAGACTCTGAATCTGAAATGACAACTCTCACGAATCACATTTCACATTTCGAGACTGATGGAAAAGGCGAAATTCCGTTCCAACCCTCGAAACTCTAAAAGACACCGAAAACCACTTTCTTAACAACTTAGCCTTTCAAACTCAAAGCTAACCAAATTCTCAAGCTTTTAACCCAAAGTTCAAAACTAACTTTTCAAACTCAATCATTGATGACTGTAGTTTGATAACATGAGGGGCGAAATAGTAAATTTATAAAACTTTCCAAAATGACCCAACGGATTATTACAGATATTATTTTTCGCTTAATTAATACTCACAAGTGTAGTATAAAAAGCACAAGATATAGTTGATACAAGTCTAAGTAGCATCATTCTAGCAGATCGCGTGAGGACAACCGACAAAAGGCTTGTAAATCCTTTTATGAAGAATTTTTGAAAGTGGAAGAACAAATTTATTTTCCCAACAAAAAGGTGACATTGATCGAGTTTAACAAGCATGGAAGCAACTCTCCAGAATTAGCAACAAATCCCTTCTCATCGGAAAAAAGTACAGTTGAGGAGAATACTATTATTGGGATGGAGGATAACTTCAGCACTATATTGGATCGCCTCACTGCCCAAACATACGAGTTAGTTGTCATATCAATTGTTGGTATGGGCGGTACAAGAAAGACAATTGTTGCAAGAAAAGCTTATGATAATTCCTATATTCATTCTCGGTTTGATAAACACGCATTGGTCACTATCTCCAAAGAATACAATAAGAGACAAATGCTTCTTGAAGTTGTCTCTTCAATTAATGGAAGCAGCCAAGAAATGAGCAATGATCAACTAATGGAGATTGTGTATAGTGGTCTTAAGGACATGAGATTTCTAATTGTCATAAATGATATTAGGAGTACTGAGGCTTGGGCCCAAATGCAAAGAATATTTCTCAATGATGAGAATAAAATCTGAATTCTATTAACCACTCGGTTCAAGTATGTTGTTGATTACGTCAGCTGCCCTACTTTTCCGCCTTATAGTAAGACTTTTCTAAGTCTAGATGATAATTGGATTCTATTCACCCAAAAAATATTCAAAAAAGATTTGTGTCCTCCTCTACTTATAGAAATATGGAAGCATATTGTACAACATTGTAAAGGATTACCTCTCCCGGTAGTTGTCGTTTCTAGACTTCTTGGAAAAATTGACCCAACATATGATTATTGGTAGAGGGTTGAGGAAGATCTTAACTCATTCTTTAGTACTGTATCCGAACCGTGCCAATCAATTTTTTCTTTGAGCTACCAATTACTTGCACCAATATTTGAGGGCTTGTTTTCTCTATGTTGGAGGTTTTTCTTAAGATAAAGATATCGATCTTTCCTATTTGTTTAGGTTATAGATTGCTGAGCAATTCGCAAAAGCAAGAAACAATAAAAGATTAGAAGTGGTGGCAGAGGAGTATCTAGAAGGTTTAATGTTGGGAAAATGTGGACTAACACAAAATATATATGGTCAAAATAATATAAATAAAATAGGAAAACAATGTCACCTAGACTATTACGTGGAAACCTTTTTAAAGAAAGGAAAAATTATGGGCCAAGAGGAGCAACTGATATCACTATAGCAAGGAATTTTTATACTGTGTACTCATGAATATAATACTCTAAGTGACTACAACACCCTCAAAAGGAATAACACTCTTTTGATTTACCACCTCAATAAAATATCGGTCATACTCAATTTTTCTTCACACACTATTTCTCTTGTATAGTCTATGGAATACCTCACTTTGGTCTCAAACATTTTCTGTCTATTATGGTGTATCTTTAACTTATGAGTTGATGGCCCTTTTATAGAGAGTAATGATACATGATGATGTAGGCAGTGACATCAGTGACCATAAGAAAATCAAACTTAGAATATTTCTTCTATCATTTATCTGCAAAGTCCTACAACTTTGACAAAGTTGCAAAAGTCATGCAACAAATGTGAACCAATAATTTCATCAATTATGGGGTTGGAACTCCACAAATCTCCCCCTCTAGACCCATTCACTGGAAGGAGGTATTTCCATCCTCTTTAGAGGAAGCTCATACTCACAAGTTCTTTGCATAACTTGAATTTGTCTTTTTGTATCGTCTTTGTCAGCATATATGCATGATTTTCACTTGTGCAGATCTTTTTTACATGAAATGATTCACTCTTCACTTCCTCACAAATCCAATGATATTTCATGTCAATGTGTTTTGTCCTTGCATTGGTACATCGAGTTCTTGCTCAAGTCTATAGCACTTTGACTGTGACAATAGAAAACATACTCCATCTGTTGCAATCGAAGTTCTTGAAGAAATCGCTTGAGCCATATCATCTCCTTGCCAACTTCAGTAGCCACAATATACTCAGCTTCTGTTGTAGACAATGCAACACACTTTTGCAATTTCGACTGCCATGATATAGCTCCCTCTGAAAAAGTAAACAAATATCTAGTAGTAAGTTTTCTATTATCAAGGCCAACTTCCATATAAGCAACTGTATATCCTTTCAATATTTGATCTAATGCTCTGAAACACAATCATTCATCTAAGCTTCCTCTACAATACCTAAGCATCCACTTCACAACTTCCCAATGCTCTTTTATCGGATTATCGAGAAACCTGCTGACAACACCAACTCCGTGGGCAATATCAACTCTAGTGCATACCATTGCATACATTAAACTTTCGACAACGGAGGAATATGGAACTTTGTCCATGCTCTCTTTTTCCTCCCTAGTTGTAGGACACATCTTCTTTCTCAACTTCATATGACCAACAAGAGGTGTGCTAACATGCTTAACATTCTACATATTCAAGAGCTCTAGTACACGTTCTATGTACTTCTTTTGTTAAAAATAAATCTTCCTCTCATCGTTGAGACGAGTAATTCTCATATTGCCCAAAATTTTCTTGACATGACCTAAGTATTTCATAGAAAAAGACTTACACAACTCTTTTTTCAACTAGTCAATTTTGGAAGTATTCATGCCCACAATCAACATATCATCCACATATAGCAAAAGGATGATAAAATCATTGTCACAATTTTATTGTACAAATACACAATGAGTGGAAGAAGTATTCTTATAGCCTTTCTCCCGCATAACCGATTCAAACTTCTTGTACCACTGTCTAGGAGCTTTAGGCCATAGAGACTCTTTTTGAGTTTGCACACAAAATTTTCTTTGGAGACGCAGATTGTTCAATATAAATCTTTTATTCTAGGTCACCATGAAGGAAAGTCATCTTCACATTCATCTGCTAATCTCTAAATTAAGATTAGCAGCCAAACCTAGAACTGTTCGAATTGAGGACATTTTCATGACATGAGAGAATATTTCGTCAAAGTTGATACCCTTCCTTTTACCAAGTCCCTTAACAACTAATCTAGCTTTGTACCTGGGCTTCGAGTTGTGTTCTTCAAATTTAACTTTGAACACCCACCTATTCTTTAAATTTCTCATGCCCTTAGGAAATTTCACCAACTCATAAGTGTGGTTCTCATGTACAAACTTCATCTCGTCTTGCATGGCTTCATTCCATTGAACCTAATGCTCATCTTTTATGGCCTCCCCATAACATTTAAGTTCTCCCCCCGTCAGTGAATAACACATACTCATTAGATGAATAACAAGACAAAGGAACTCGTTGTTTTATGTATCTTCAAAGTGGAATATTTGATTTATCCACAACTTCATGAGAAGGAGGATCATCAATCACAACATCATTGTTATTATCAACATCAACGTGTTGATACGATACATGGCAATCACCATGATCAACAAGCCCAAAAACATCATGCACACTTGTGTGAGGAACTTCATTAGATGAAATATGTCATCAAAAATGAAGATTCTAGCTTCTTCGCTTTGTCAATATGTTCAATGGTTTGACTTTTCATAAAAATAATATCACGGTTTCTCACAAATTTCTTCTAAATTGGATAACATAGACTGTAACGAAATTCATGAAGGCCATATCCAATGAAAATGCACTTCTATGTCTTGGCATCTAACTTTGACCTCTCATCTTTTGGCACATGTACAAAGCTTTGCAACCAAAATACTCTCAAATAGTGATAGGAAACATCCTTTCCATACCAAACTCTATTTTGAATATCACTTTGCAAAGCAACAATAGGGGATTGATTAATAACATGTGCAACGCTCAATAAAGCCTCACCTCAAAATGAGTTCAGCAACTTTGCTTTAGAAAGCAGACATCTAACTCTTTCCATCAAGGTCATGTTCATCCTCTTAGCCGAACCATTAAGATGAGGAGTCTTAGGAGGATTCTTTTGGTGTCTTATACCTTGATGCTTGCAGTATTTGTCAAACGGTCCACGATATTCACCGCAGTTGTGAATACTTTTCAGTATGTTTCTTGTTTATCATTCAACTGAAGCCTAAAATTCTTTGAAGATAACTAACATTTGGTCTTTAGTCTTCAAGACATAGACCAAAAATTTTCTCAAGCAATCATCAATAAAAGGGATAAAGTAGAGTGCACCACCTAATGTCCTTGTCTTCATTGAACCTCATAAATCAGAGTGCACCGAATCAATCAACTTTGTTTTTCTTGAAGGAGGGTTAGACTTAAAGGAAACATTATTTTGTTTACCAGCTAAGCAGTGCTCACACTTTTCTAATTTAGCACTTTGAAATTCTGACAAGAATTTCTTCTTGGCTAGAACACTAATTCCTCTTTCGCTGATGTGGCTAAGCCTCTTGTGTCATAGTGTTGAAGAGTTATCGCTCTCAACTGCATTCACCATATCAACACAAGTAGAAGCCATAGTCTAGTATAAACCACGTTGTTTGTTACCACGAGCCACAACCAAGGAATCCTTAATGAGTTTCCATTTTCCATCACCGTTGGTACTAAGATATTCTTCATCATCCAAAACACCAATAGAAATCAGGTGCACACAAACATTAGGTGCATGTTTCAAATTGTTGAAAACTAGTTTAGTTCCAAACACTAGTTTCCAAACAAATTTTACCAATACCAACCACCCTAAATATAGTCTCATTGCCCATACCGAAGGTTCCAAAATCACCAGGAGTTTAGGAAGAGCAAAAATCCTTCCTTGATGTCACGTGATATGCCACACCAATGACTCATCACAAGCAATATTTATTAGATACACATCAAGTACGATAACAAGATCATCGGTGGTGACAGTGGTTAGAGTACGATAACAAGATCACGATTCTTGATTCTCCCCCTAGGGCCAGTCACTAGTGTGAACACCTAATTTTTGACGAAACCTAAAATTTTACACCTCTCAATATTTAATTATATATTTTGAATCTAAATTAGAAATTTTTATTTTTTATTTAATTTTCATTAGTTCATTTTAAAATATTTGAAAACTAAAAACAAGAGTTGCATTTTAATGTAGGTTTTGCTTTAAAGAAAGAGGTTTATAAAAAATATATGTTTCTTTTAATTTAACAAATAAGCTAGTATTTAGTAATTATAATTTATTATTAGCTACTTAATTTTTGGTTAGTAAAAAAAGTTAAATAATTTGATTATATTATATTATGTTATATTATATTATATATTAATTATTAAAAATAAAAGTAATAATCTAAATCTACCAATTACCTCATTTCCTTGTCAATTACCCTGACCCCACTTGTCCCTGCCACTTTCTCTAATCCAATTACCCACTGCACCCACTCTATCCCACAACATTTTTCCTCACCACTACACACACGACACTCCCCTATATATATGATAGTACACAAAAGTTAAAGGATACGGAAAAAATCAATCACTACATACAGAAAATAGAAAAACCAATTATCATCATTTTTAAAAAAAAGTTAAAAAAAATAAAAATAAAATATATATATATATATATATATATATATATACACAATTTTTTAAGTCTAGCCTTTTATCTAATAAGATGGTTTTTTTTTAATTAACTAAATGACTATAATAGAAAAGATTTGAGGGCTCATCATGATCATCATCATTATTATTATTATTTTTTACTTGTTTTTTAAATGCATTTTCTTCCTAATCATTTTTCTTACAAGAAAGAAATTTATACTATTTTCTTTTTCAACTCTACTCTATTATTTAATAAGAGATTTGTATCAAAAGAAAATGTGTTTTCCTCCAAGCGTCCAGTAATTTTTTTTCTATTATATACAATAATTTATTGTTATTTTTATTTTACCAAAGATGTGTTTTATTAAGTCCTAATTTTTCATCATCATCGTATAGGAAAATATGAATCCATATGGAAAGGGAGGTAAGACGCCAAAGGGGGATCAATCACCTCGCTTCATGATATTGGATAAGGCCCTGACACTTTTGAAGAAATGGTATGAAAGTATGACAAATTATGGAAAAGGAGTGGTGTTCAAACACTTGGGATTTATAACGAAGCCTCTTGTATGTTGAGCCACGACGGGACTTGATAGAAGCACTAGTTCATTTTTGGGACCCGTTAAAAAATATGTTCCATTCTTCTGTCTTTCAACTCACCCCCACACTAGAAGAGATAGGCGCGCATTCATAGGAAGGGGTAAAAATCTTCATGAAGGAGAGCCTATGATACCAAAACATGTTAGTGGTAGGAGCTTTTTAGAGTTACTGCACATAAATGAGAATGAAATAGGTGGTTGCCTTGATGACGGATGGTTCCATTAGAGTTTTTGTACAAAACATATGTCCGAAATGATGGTTTTGATTTATATGGAAAGAAACTCCGTAATAATGGATGTCGCTTGACCCGGGAAGCACACATTTATGATGTCTTCATAGTAGCTTTTTTGGGGATCATGGTAGTTCCAAAAAGGGAGGAAAGATCAACATAAATTTGGCTGCACTCATTACAACTTTTGAGAAAAAGCCTAATATCACCTTGCACCGATGATTCTGGCAGACATCTACTGCGCTTTAACGATTTGCAAGGATGAAGAAGATTACTTTGAGGGATGCAATATGTTACTACAACTATGGATGATTGCGCAGATTCGTCATCACCCTTATGTAGTGGACTTCAAAGTAGAATGAAATGATTACATTGGGCGCCACAAGGAAAGAATCAAAGATCATATTTTTCTGAAGGGTATTGAAGCTTGGAAGAAATACCTCAATATTCTGACTGTTGACAAGATTGTGTGGAATTATAATTGGTTTCCATCAGCTGAGGTAATATACATGTCTACCTTTCGAGAGTTCATCGTCCTATGGGTCTTCGAGGTGTCAAGCCTTACATTCCACTCAGAGTTATGCGGCAACTTGGTCGACGCCAATTTTTACCTCCTAATTAATGAAGATATACAGGAATTCATGTATGAGTTTCATCCCAAGATTACTTTAAGGAAGTCAGAGATATTTAAGATTTGGGGAGGATGCACGCTCTCAAGTCACCGCGATAGGTGGATGATGGCACTAAGGGTGAGGTGGACTAGGCATACTTAGGATGGGTTCATGATCAACCCCTCCTAATGTTATGATAGATGGATCGGTGAAGGGGCCCATAGATCGAGAAACAGAAGTTGAGGTTAGAATCAATCAAGTTCGACTCCAGGTAGAAGAAAACTATAGGTCTGCTATGAAGGTCCTAACTAATGACTTAAAGAATGCTAAAAAAGATGTGGCCCAACGTGATGCAATATTAGAAGCGAGAGTTAGAAAACATCATTCTACCATTCTGACCTTACAAGAAGACTTAGGTATTATGACAGGCGCTATGGAGCAGTAAGAGGAAAAGTTTTTTAAAAAAAAGGTCTAGCTTCTATATGCACAGTCTAGATTCCAGAATCAAGTTAGAACTTCTATGGAACGGGAAAACGAAATAGCAAGGCGTTTCAGTGCTTATCAGATAGAGTGTGAGATTGAAAGAAGTGAAAGGATAGCTGAGCGAAATGCACTCCACCTTCAAATTGAATAGCTCTAGGAACAAGGAGAGAATTTGACGCATGAAGTCAATACTACTCGGCATTGCTTACAAAGCTATCATGAAAATATGAATGAGGCAAAAGATCGAGTACTTTAACTCAGGGATACACTCATTAATGTTTATGCTGGTTATTTACACCAGAATGATGAGAGGTTGGGCCAACAGGAACGTGCTCTTGCTCCACATCTACCAAAAGCATTGGCTATGATTTATTCAAGTTTTGTGACTTAGATCCGAAGCATTTTCAAAAGACGTCTTTGTTATGTTTTAGTTTCTTTTCGTGTCTGTTTCTTTTCTTAGTCATTAGCTGTTATTTTGTTTTTATTTTTTTCTTTAGTCATTTTGAGTCTGTTTTAGTCTTAGGTACTTCTGTTTTCATGTTTTATTCAAATCATTGTGTTAAGAATATTTTAAAATGAATGAAAAAGATTTTTTTTTGTCAATTCATGTATATATATTATTATTCTTTTAAAAAGCTATTATTCATCACTTTCACAAACTACGTAATGATCTGATTCATGTTCAACATGATACGTAGTCAACCCTCAACGGGTTCGATCGAAATGCGTTAAAAAATATTCAAATGAGTCAAATATGAGACTAAAAGACATAAGCAAGTTGTCTAAAGCTGGGATGAAACATAAAAGCCTTCCGAAACTCATTTTCAAAATAGAAATAATTTAGGTGCATAACATACAACGTGTGATTAACATTTGCAAAGTGCTAAAACGTAACACATTTGTTTTTTTTTTTATAAAAGAGAGAAAGAGTTTAAAGGTGGTTGGTTTGTGTTTAGAGTTGGCATCTCATCAATACTACAGAAGGTCAAAAGGGAAAGCAAAAATGACGCGCAAAGACATAACATAGTCGGGAAATGACGAAGTCCAAAATCAAATGGTTGCACAAGAATCGGTATTTGTAGAAGAGGTAAAGATGTTGAGACAACAAATGACCGAAATATATGAAGCTTGGATGAATGGGCAAGCTCCTCCATTTTCAATTCGGGAATACCTGAATGCGAATATGTCATTCCCTATCCAAGTCTCAACATGTGACCCGGTTTATGCGCCTGGATTTGGCCCCTACGTTAACACATCGTCATGCCAACTACACAAATTAATACAATTCCTCAATCAACACTAGTACAAAAATCCAACGACGATCCTTTACTGAAAGACCAATACGACCAAGGTCAGGCCCCTAAATTGACTTTTAAAATTCCTGACACTTTCCACCACACTCATCAATATAGTTCCCTCGTTGAGGTTGAGAAAACCACTAAGAATGAGGAACAAGAAGAAATTGCCAAAAGGATGAGGAGTTTGGAGCAAAACATAAGGAATATGCAAGGATTGGGAGGACACAAAAGTGTCTCATTTAAAGACTTATGCATGTTTGTAGATGTCCACCTGCCTATAAGGTTCAAAACTCCAAAGTTTGATAAGTATAATGGTCATGGCGACCCAGTGGCTCATTTAAAGAGATTTTGTAATTAGCTAAGGGGAGCCCGAGGAAAAGAAGAGATTCTTATGGTTTACTTTGGAGAAAGTCTAACGGGTGTAGCGTCATAATGGTTCATCGATCAAGATATTTCTCATTGGCATGTCTGGGATGACATGTCTCAAGATTTTGTCCAACAATTCCAATACAATATTGATATCGTACTGGATCACAATTCATTCGCTTATATGAAGAAAAAAAATCATCTGGAAGTTTTAAGGAATATGCAATAAGATGGAGAGAGCAAACGACTAGAGTCAAACTGCCGATGAAAGACTATGAATTGTTTTTCTCTAGGCTCAAGAGCCTGACTACTTTCATTACCTTCTTGCCGCAATGGGAAAGCCTTTCTCTGAAGCAATTAAGATAGAAAAAATGGTAGAGAACAACATAAAATTGGGGAAAATTGTAAGTCAGGCAGCCATTAGAGCTATCATAGAAGAAATATAAAGTGGGTCAGGTAATTTTGGAAATTGAAAAAAGAAGGAGGAAGGGTCCATGTTGGCGTCTGGATCGAGAGGTGTTCAAATGGGGATGAACCACCCTTATGTGCAAGGCCAACAAGACCAATATAATTACCATGAACATTATTACCCATCCTAATATGTAGTTCTCAACACTCGGGCATATGTCCGACCTCCTCAGCGTCAACGATGGAAGGCAGCTGCCCCATAAGGTTCTCTCCCCCAACAACAAAAAATTTAGGTGCCATATAGTCCACATCCCCGGACAGATTATACAAGAGAACAAGGTCGGAAATAAAACTTTACCCCTATTGGACAATCATATACAAGTTTGTTGCAAAAATTAAAACAATTGAGATTGGTTGAACCTGTCAATCCCTATGTTGTTCATCCAAATGCTAGAGTCTTTGATCTAACTGTTATATAAGAGTTTCACGCTAACACCCAAGGTCATAGCACAGAGAATTGTTGGACTCTAAAAAGAGTCATTGAGAAGGTAATCGAAGATAAGGTAATTGAGATACGCAATGAGGAAACAAAAAATGTCACCAACAACCCACTCCCTACTCATAATAATGAGCGTGTTGTGGGGATGGTAAACATTTATGAAGAATGCAAGCAAACAGGTAGAAGTTGAAGAGTCGAGTATGGTTTTAGAACCCATACTAAAGTCGACATCAATTGCAAAAGGTGCAAACTCAAATTTTTAAGCCTCAAGGAAACTACCATTGTACGTCCCTGGAGCTACAAAAAGAGAAGTACCAGTGAATGGACAAAACATATACATTCTCGGTAAGTTCTCAACAGCTGATAAAAACCAAAGGAGTGTGAAAGAGCCAGTTGTGATACAATTCGCAACACAACTGACAGTAACAAACACCAGAACTATTTGAAAAGATGGACAACTGAATATTTGAGGTAAACAAAATCACTTCCACTGGCGACGAATTGCCTTTGGAAGGATCTAGGCATAACAAGTCTCTACTTTTTACCATGAAATGTGAAGAACATCATGTGAAAAGAGTCATTGTAACACCTCGGAATCTAGTTGGCTAAAATAGGGCTAAGTGATAGGGCAAGAGCCTAGGAAGAAGGCTTAGACAACCCAACCTTCACCAAGCACAGCCCAAAACAGCCTCCTCCACACGAGAGCCTTGACGGCACATGGTGGTCACCATAGAACGTGGTGCCACTCGTGGAGTTGAGGAAGTAGCTAGGCTATACTGCCCCAAGTGAGGACCCTTTCCACATGCCACTAAACGGCTCGTGAAGGCCACCACACCCGTGGGAGGTGTCGTGGTCTTCACTTTGTTTTTAGGGGTTAAGGGGGTGGCACCCTAGCCACTATTCCAAAGGCCATGGAGGGCACCACGGCTCATGGAACCTCACGTGGTCATGAGGCAGGCCACTGTAAGTGGAGGGTACATTGGTCTTTTCCGGTTTTAATTAGATCAAAGCCATGTTAGTTTTCCTAAGCCTAGGATCCCTATATAAGTCATTTTAACTCTAAAACTCACTGATTCAAGTCATTATTTCCAAAACCCAAAATAAATCATAAAGTTCTTATCTTAACTATTTCTCTCTCTAGAACTTGAAGAAGGAAGAGTTCAAGCTAGGATCAGGTCAAGTATCCAATCCTCAAGAATTTGTGGGCTTTGTAATCAAGGTATGATGACTTTTCATCCATGGATTCCTTCCATCCATGGAGTCCCTAAGATTCTCGAATTGAAAAGTAGGAATTCCCCAATTTGGATTAGGGTTTTCTTCTAATGTTATGGGTATTGAGGAATGTTGATCCAAATAATTGGGTTATGATTGTTTATGCATGAGTTGATAGGATTACATGTTTTTAGGATGAATATACATGTAACCATGCCTAACCCATGTCTAGAAAGATGAAATTGATATATGTGGGTTTTACTCCATGAAAGGGGAAATTGAGGATTTAGATGTATTCATATAGGATTGATATGGTACATCATACATTGCTTGAGATTGAAGTGAAGCATATCGATATGAATTGCTTGAGATTAAAGCATATATGATGGTTATGATAGAATTGTCTTGAGATTGAGGCATATATGATGACTATGAGATATAGTGCTTTGAGAGTAAAACTTATGTTGTCAATTGTTGAATATTGATATGATTGTTGTGGAAGGGATAGTTCCCACGTGAATTTCTTATGTTATGAATGTGAAAGGTTTTCTCACATTGAAGGATTCTAGGTTGAAATGATTGCTCACCTAAAATGAATCTAATGCAAAGACTAACAAATTGATGAGGCTAGAGACGATTAACATGACCTCTAAATGAGATGGATTGAGGCAATTACCCGTATTCCCTAAGAATAGAATAAAGAGGAGATTACCCTTATTCCTCAAGTTGAACAAGAGGCGACTCCCCATGTTCTTAAGATATGAATTGGACAAGAGGCGAGTACCCATAATCCCTATAGGAAGACAAGAGGTGAATAACCATGTCATATGATATTTTATTAGGTGATCCAAATGTGGAGAAGGACTAGAGGCGATTACCCATGTTCCTACATATTAAGGCAAGAGGCGAATCCCCATGTCTATAAAAGATAAGTTTGATATGTTATGCTAGGTGATGGCTTGGATTATGCTTGAGTTGCCTTCCATGATGAGTAAGGATGATATGAGGTTACTTCAATAAGTATTACTTTATGTTGATATGTTATAGTATGTGCAATGATGATGCTTATGACTTATGTTGCTTACCTCTTACGTTTATGTTGATGTTTATGCAAGCTATCATATTTAGTACATGTTTGTACTAATACATACTCTTGCCTACATTTCTTATCCAAATATATGGTCCGGCGATATCGTCTCTTATCCATGTGGCTAGGATCATAGTAGAGCAAGATTTGAAGATTGGTGAGTCCTATTAGCATTTGAAAATTTGACCATCATTTCCTTATGTCCTTCAATTTATGTTTTGAACTATTGTATGGGCTGTGTCCCAAAGATATTCATGTTTTACATGGTTTGAGACAAAGTGTAATACACTTCCGCTTCGCTTTATACAGACTTTGATTGTGTTGAAAATGTTATAAATTTCTGCTCATTTCTGTTATCCTATGTTATGAAAGCTAAGTGGCTTATTGTAACGACCCGGAAAATGATAGAGTGAAACTAGAGCTTCACATGTGAGTTTGGAGTCGAGAACTTAATGAAATGATTATATTTGAATTTGACCCAAAAAGTTCTTAAAAATGTGCTTCGGAAGTTACTGGAAACTTGTTTAGCTGT
>JAJOOE010012508.1:0-28804 GCA_036250405.1 Solanum raphanifolium | reverse complement strand
TAACTTATTTCCTTAATTAAAGGATTAATTGATAAATAATTAACAACTCATTTACAAGAT
This sequence comes from Solanum raphanifolium, assembly GCA_036250405.1. Taxonomy (NCBI): domain Eukaryota; kingdom Viridiplantae; phylum Streptophyta; class Magnoliopsida; order Solanales; family Solanaceae; genus Solanum; species Solanum raphanifolium. The sequence continues at coordinate 28,744 of JAJOOE010012508.1, read as the reverse complement.
CATTGCGTATCAACTTTAACAAGTTTTCCTAAAATAATGAAATAACAAATCATAATAATTTTGCAATTGTAAACTTCATCTTCTTCATCAATTCCTTCCTTTGTATCTTAAAGTTTCGAATATTTCGGCCTTGAGATACATGTATCATTACTCGCGAGATACATGTATCCATCGGTTTTACAAGTCGAGATACACGATTTATTACTTTGATATCCTACCGCCATTACAAAATGGTTAATGAAAAGAAACAAATAAAAAAATCTTTTATGAGAAATTTATTGTTCATTAAAAATACCCATAACAATATTCATACTATTTTCTGAATTATGAGCCATTAAAATGGAATGGAGAAATAACAATATAAAAACCCTATAGTAAATCGGCTAGAAAAAATCTAAAGCATCGAATCAAATACATGATACGATTGAAAACAAATATACAATAGGAAAAACTAAAGAAAATCTTACTTTGCCACTTTAAATAATGCTGATTATGTAGAGTTTGATATGAATTTAGCACATGCAAAAGGGAATAAAAATGATTAAGGAAGAAGGGATACGTGGGGAGTGGGAATGAGATACAAACTTTGTTGTGATAGGGGTAGGAAACGTTTAATGAAGAGGAAGAAGGGGTAGTGGTGGGATACGTGAGGTATCTGTTTTGGGATTGGGGAGGGAAATGGCTGAAAAGAATAAAGAGAATTTAATTTGAATTGTAAGCGTCCTACTAATTGAGGAGATGTAATTTTAAGATAATTATACATTATCATTTTTAAAGGGATTATGTATCTGATTTAATTTTTTTTTAAATATGGTATATTTTTAAAAAAGTGGTATTCTATGTAATATTTTTAAAGTAGAGATAAAATATGTATATGTGATAGTTAAGTATGTCTAGATAGGTAGTTTTTCCTAATAATTAACGTGTTGGCTGTTTACTTTTCAAACTTTTAAAAACTTCTTTGTTTTTTGGTTCTAGAAACAAAATGCCGTACAACAAAATATGCCTATTTTTTTTATTAGAGATTACCTTCTATTTCTATCCACACATAGTCAGTGGATAGAAGTTAATCTCTTATTAGCACAAAGTTTTCGATACATGATATTCCCACGGTATTAACAATCACTAATGTAACTATATAATACTCCCTATATATATTTCATATAAATGTCATATTCTTTCTTATAGCTAATTCATTTCATCACCATATATATCTATTCTTATTTTTAAAGAGCACTCACACGAAAAGATAATTTTCAAACTTTTGTTTTGTTTCAAGTTCAACCTTTTTTACACTCCACTTATATATTTAATTTCAATTTATTACAAATTAAGACGTAATTATTACTACATTATTTGCTTTGATTTGATTATTGAAATATTATGTAAGATATACATTTACGTTATTATAGTATGTGTAGCAGTCTTGAAAATTTATGCTAAGTTTCTTTATAGTGCTTTTAATGAATATTGAAAATATCGTTAAACTAATATAAAAACGTAAAAATACTTTATGATTGATGCCTGATCCTCAAAGATAAATGATTGATTTTCTTATTCAAATCAATTTACGTGAGAGGCTATCTTTTAACCATTTCTTGCTACGGAACCCGTAAAAGAGTTATCGATATTATTGTACGAACATTAAATTCTGAATATATATATCTCACTCGTAAACTTGTTGAAGTAGTTCAACACATTGAGGCACCAATAGTGCGCGCAATGCGAGCCTTAGAAATTGGAAGATGTCAACGTACTAATGTTAGACCTCCAATTAATCATATGATTTCAAGTCAATTATAAACATGTCGTATACATGGACAAAATTGTCTTATTTACATTTATTAATGGTACACATCAAATATCAATTGATATAAATCTTTCTTTTTGACCCCAACAAAAAGAAGCTAGTCTAAGTGGAGAATATATATATCTATTAGCTTGCCTTTAAAATTATAGCATTTTAAACTAATAAATATTTTCATCTTTCTTTTCATTTGAGGAAGAAATACTCTACTATTATATTTCAATTCTTGATATGTTGATATCAAAGAGTAAATTTCAAATATTTGAATTTTTCTTTTTAGAAAAAAAAAAAACAATATTCTTATAATCTAATTATAAATAATTTTCATTACATTGATAATTTATGACAATTTAGATGAGGTAGATAGTACACGTGTCCAGAAACTAATATAAAAAGGTGGGAGAGATATTGGTATATATTTACAAGTGATGGTCAAATATTTGACCTAGCTAAAGTGTGAGGGAAATGTGTCAATTTGGCATGACAATATTATAATATAAGATACCAATCTCTACCTCCCAAAGCACACACACCATACACGTAGTCTTTAATAATAAAACTTTATCCTACAAAACAAAACATTATAGCTCACTTCATTGTCATCTTTATTCTATTATTTTCTAAAGCGTGTTGGTCTTTTACTTTTCAAACTTCTTATAAGAAAAATGTTTGTATTCCCCATTAACTATAAATACCCCATTCTTCCTCCTTCTTCATCATATAAATCCTTTATTTCTTGTCTTTCAACAACAAAAAATTATATAACTTTCCTAAGATTTCTTTGTTTCAAAGTTCAACCCTTTTATCACTTACTCATTTTCTACTTACATCTAGCATGTGTAATATGGTGTTAGTTTCTGTTTCCACGGCTGAAAAAGAATCTTTCTTCTCAAGATTACGTAATAGGTTTTTCCTAAAAAAGACTAATACTCCTAAGAAGGAACATGAGAGTGTAACAACAACAACTATTACTACTACTACTACTACGACTATTGATCATTTATCGGTGAGTGATAGTAATAGTGGCGAGTTAGAGAGGGTATTTACGTACTTTGATGAGAATGGAGATGGAAAGGTGTCACCAACGGAGCTAAGGAGGTGCATGAAGGCGGTAGGAGGTGAGATGACGGTGGAGGAGGCTGAGATGGCGGTGAGGCTATCGGATTCAGATGGGGACGGGTTGTTAGGGTTGGAGGATTTTACGAAGCTAATGGAAGGAATGGAGGAAGAGAGGAATAAAGAGAGTGAGTTGATTGGAGCATTTGGAATGTATGAAATGGAAGGATACATTACTCCTAAGAGCTTGAAGATGATGTTGAGTCGACTCGGCGAGTCAACCTCCATTGATAAATGCAAGGTTATGATAAAGAGATTTGATATCAATGGAGATGGAGTTCTTAGCTTTGATGAGTTCAAAGTTATGATGACAACTTAGAAGAGATATTTGTGTACATAATTCTTTGGCCTTGGGCTTGTTATTGTTATTTTATTTCTTCTTGATTCTTGAGCTCAAATGTTTCTGGTAATTATATAAATGGTTTTTGGTTGAGATTTATACATTCATAGATTCAAATTTGTAATCAATTCCTTGGTTTACTAACTTGGAGAAGTGTTACTTCAACTGTGGAAATTGAGTTTGTATCAATTGTGCTATCATAGTGTACGATTGAAAAGGACTCCCTTAGTCTGGTCCATATTAAGTGAATTGTTGATACTTTTCTTTTATATAATTCAAAATAAGTGAATTTTCAAAGTTCAAGAGAATTGTTGGGATTTTTTTTTCTTCATATTTACCCTTCCTTCTAATGAGGTTCTTAACTAATTTACATTTTCTAGAAGAATAGTTTGAAATATCAAAAGGGTAATAATGGAAAGTAGCCTTTAATTTTTGTCCTTAAATGTTTTTCTTAAAGGATATGCGATGCTCCAACAATTCACTTAATATGGACTAAAGGGAGTATAGTTTATAGGGTCTCGTGTCGAGATTAGATCGCAGATCGGAATGTGGGTTAGAACAGTGGCGGAGCCACATGTAGTTAAGGGGTGTCGACCGACACCTCTTCGTCAAAAAATTACATTGTGTAACTAGAATAAGAATATTTTATATATATATATATATATATATATATATATATATATATATTACATATTGACATTCCTTGGCTTCTATACGATTTTATTTCTTTTGTATTTTGACACCCCTTAGACAAAATTTTAACCCCGCCACTAGGTTAGAAACCTGGTCGGGGCCAGGCCGGGGTCAGGATCCATCTCTCGATTCAAGGATCGAGTCACAGGCTATGGCCGAGTCTTAGGTCAACGTCAAAGTCGAGGATCAGGTATTAATTCAAAGTGAAGAATAGAGGTCGGGGGGTTTGAGTCCCGAGTTGAGGTCGGGACAAGGTTTTGAGTTTAGAGTCATGGTCAATATTAGATACTGATTCACAAGTCGCAATCGAAGAGTCGAGTCTCGAGTCAAGGTCGGATCCCGTTGGGTCTCGGACCAAGGATTGATTCATGGTCTAGGGTCGAGTCTCGAGTCAGGGTTCGAGTTAGGGTCAAACCAAGGCTCGATTTATGGGTCGTGTCGAGGATAATGTCCAAATTTTGAGTCGTGGATCAAAGATCGGGTCTGGTATCCATGTTGGGGATTGAGTTTAGAGTCAAGATAAGAGCTAGGGGTATGGTTTTCAAGTTGAGGTTGGGGTTGGGCTGGATGTGAGGTCTCGATTCCAAGTTAGGGTCGAGTTTCACGTTGGGTTCAAGTCTAGGTCCTGGCCATATTATTTGCCTATATTACTTAAATGCTCTTAAAATAATATTTTCTCCTTACTGACCAAACATCAGATAAAAATCACTTTAAAAAAAAAAAAAAAAAACTACAAACCCACGGTCCCACCCAAGGGGATAATAGAAATTAAACTCAAAAGAGAAAGAGGAAAGAAAGGACACTACTTTGGATATGTCATAAGAGGTAAGGATATACGTCAATTTGGCATGACAATATTTGAATATAATATAAGATTTCAATCCCTAAAGAGACACACACACCAAACACGTAGTCTTTAATTATATTTAAATGTTATAAAAACTTTATATTATATTGGTTATAGCGTGTTGCCTGTTTACTTTTCAAACTTCTTGTTTTCTACCTACAAAACAAATGGTAAGCCCACTGAATTAACTATCCCTTTTTCTTCAACCCCACAAACTATAAATAGACCATTCTTCTCCCTTCATTCCCATATCCTTGATTTCTTGTCTTTACATAGTTTTCTTTGTTAATTTCAAGTTCAACCCTTTTCTCACTTACTCATATTCAAACTTTCTTGAATAAAAGAAAAAGTAGTTCAAACGTATATTTGTTTGCTAGCATGTGTATAGCGTCAGTAACTGTTTCCACAGCTAAAAAGCAATCTTTTTTCTTAAGATTACGGAATATATTTCATCTCAAAAAGAAGGAAGAGGAGAAGAAGACAACGACAACAACAACCGCTACTACTACTAACTCATGTGTTAGTAGTAGTAACAAGGGAGAGTTAGAGAGGGTATTTACGTACTTTGATGAGAACGGAGATGGAAAGGTGTCACCAACGGAGCTAAGGAGATGCATGAAGGCGGTAGGAGGTGAACTGACAATGGAGGAGGCGGAGATGGCTGTGAGGCTATCGGATTCAGATGGGGACGGGTTGTTAGGGTTGGAGGATTTTACGAAGTTAATGGAAGGAATGGAGGAAGAGAGGAATAAAGAGAGTGAGTTGATGGGAGCATTTGGAATGTATGAAATGGAAGGATACATTACTCCTAAGAGCTTGAAGATGATGTTGAGTCGACTCGGCGAGTCAACCTCCATTGATAAATGCAAGGTTATGATAAGGAGATTTGATATCAATGGAGATGGAGTTCTTAGCTTTGATGAGTTTAAAATTATGATGACAAGTTAAGAAGAGTTTAGAGAGAAATATTTGTGTAAATATGATTCTTGAGATCAAATAATTCATTGAGTTTTTTCATTTCATATTTGTAAAGTTACTCCCTCCATATTTTATGAATTGGAGCATGTATTACTTCTTTGTTTATTAAATTATTCATTGAACGAGGTGTGTAATTACTATCATTACGCATTCATTCTTGATATTACGTTGATCTATCTTACTCAAATATCCTTAATTTCCCTTTATTTACATCAAATTTACCACTTTACTATTAAATTTGGAATAGTTTTACATTCTTCCAGAGTCCTAGCTATCCTTGCCCAACAAGAAAAACAAACAAATTCAAGCCAAGTGTAGTCTTACTAAAAGTAGAAGTAGAAACTCAAAGAGAACTTACATTATAGATGAAAGAAAGGACACTATTTTGGATATATATGCCATAAAAGGTAAGTAGTGTATATATTAGGGCGGTCAAATGAACGGGTTAAGCTGAATTTAAGGATGTTAAAATGAGTTGAGCTAATAAATGAGCAGGTCATTAACCCACTTAAATACTATCTGAGCTAAAGCAAGTTGGACCCACCTAGTTCCTATATTGAGTTTTAGATTCAAAGTTTTTTTTTTAATAATTTGTTTTAGTTAAAATATTTTTTTTAAAAATCTCATGAGTCAATCGAGGCCGCATATCAACCGTGACTTAAAAATGGGTGAACTGAAGGTGTCAAAATGAGCCCAATTAATAAAATAAGCGAGTTATTAACTAATTCAAACATAAAACTAATTAGACGGATTATAATTTTATGGACTGATTTTAACACCGCGTCTATTTGGCATGACATCTGTAATGACAATATAATATAAGATGCCACTAGTCTGCCCCCAAAACACGTAGTCTTCAAGATAAGACTTTATCCTATAAACCAAACCATAGTTCATTTGACTGTTTACTTTTCAAACTTCTAAATACCTGTTTTTGTTTTTTACTAATATTTTTTTCTACTAGAAACAAATGGTCATACAAGTTGTTTCAATACTTGGTAAGCCCACGGAATTAATACTATTTCCCCACTCATTATTGATTTCCCAAACTATAAATATCCCATTCTTTTTCCTTCATTCCCATATCCTTAATTTGTTGAGTATTAAAGAGTACTATACATCCAAAAACTTATAATTTCCAAAGTTTTCTTTGTTGATTTCAAGTTCAACCCTTTTCTCACTTACTTATATTCTACTTACATCTTAAACTTATGTGTATGGTATCATCAGTTTCTGTTACCACAGCTGAAAAAGAGTCTTTCTTCTCGAGATTACGGAATATGTTTCATTTCAGAAGGAATGAAGATGAGAAGAAGACAATGACAACGACAACAACAAACACAAGAGCTACTACTACTAACTGTGTTCCTGTGAGTGACAATAGTGGTAGTAGTAACAAGGGAGAGTTAGAGATGGTATTTACGTACTTTGATGAGAATGGAGATGGAAAGGTGTCACCTGCAGAGTTAAGGAGGTGTGTGAAGGCGGTAGGAGGTGAACTGACGGTAGAGGAGGCGGAGATGGCAGTGAGGCTATCGGATTCTGATGGAGATGGGTTATTGGGCATTGAGGATTTTACGAAGCTGATGGAAGGAATGGAGGAAGAGAGGAATAAAGAGAGTGAGTTGATTGGAGCATTTGGAATGTATGAAATGGAAGGATACATTACTCCTAAGAGCTTGAAGAACATGTTGAGTCGACTAGGTGAGTCAACCTCCATTGATAACTGCAAAGCTATGATTCGAAGGTTTGATCTCAATGGAGATGGAGTCCTCAGCTTTGATGAGTTCAAAGTTATGATGACAACTTAGAAGAGATAGGTGTGTACATAATATAATATGATTCTGATTGTTTCCCAATTGAGATTTTTTTTTCCATTCTATAGATTCATAATTGTAAAGCCAAAGTATTTATGAACTCCTATTAGCTACGTTTGGAGCTAGTTTTTGAAGATAAAAATTTGTAGTTATTGGTGTTTCTTCAAGGTTTACACTTGGTTAACTAAGGTAATCATCTCGGGACCCTTTTATGATTGTTTTTATGAATTTCTACGGATGTTTCGACAAGTTGGGGCAATATGGCAAATCTGCCGATTTAAGATTAATTATGAATTGTTTATAGGTGCATTTCAGCTGTGTATATATAGTGATTGTGAAGCTTAGGACATAAGGAACAACTTTCGTGAAGGAACTACGGTCTTTCGAGCGTTCATTGGAAAGGTATGTTAAGGCTATTCCCTACTTACAGCATGTTCCTTAAAGATTAGGAGTAATGTAATTGAGTTCTTATCCTTGTTATACTTATAGCCATTATTGTTGATTGTTGGCTGCTCGAGTTGATATAATTCTCTCTTGTCGGGATTCTTATTCAGTTAGTAGCATCCCTATGTTGGACACGACTTAGAGGTTATTTGTATAGGTTGTTTATAAATAAATTACTCGCTTTAACGATTGGATTGTTATTGTTGCCCTTGGGGCTATTGTGGTTAGCTGCAGGAATATGATCTATGCCTAGAAGGGCTATGAGTTGCCTACAGGGCTATATTGACGCCTAAGAGGGCTATGTGCTTCCTACAGTGCCATGTTGTTGCCTAAGAGGGCTATGAGTTATCTATAAGCTATATTGATGCCTAAGAGAGCTATGTGCTGCCTACGGGGATATATTAATGCCTAAAAGGGCTATGTGACTGCCTACGGGGATAAGGGACTACCTATAGGGGTATATAGGTTGATTGGCACCTTCCGGGCTTATGAGGACCTGAGTAGGTGGTCTTGTGTGTTGTTTGTACATGCCGAGCTTATGGGGGCTTGGTTAGGTTGTTGTTTTATTATTTTTGATAAGTTTAGATTTAGGAGCAGGTCAGTACACTTATCTTACCCTTGATTTATTTATCAGATTATTCCAGTATATCAAGATACCTCCTCATAGTCTAATGTCTTTCATACTTTGTACATTATTTCGTACTGACGCCCCATTGCCTGGGGGCGCTGCATTCATGCATGCAAGTCCTAACAGACGACCGAGTAGACCTCCTCAGCAACAGGATTGACTTTTACCTGATTGGCTAGCCCATTTCCTCCGTAGCTGCCAGAGTTGGGAGGTTTGTTACCTTTTGTTGTATATATCTTTATGGGTAGGTTGGGGTCCTGTCCCGCTAATCTTTACTACTCTTAGAGGCTTGCTAATGTGTGGGGTGTATAGCTACGTTATGGCCATACTGGCATATGTTGTTGGTTTGTTGAAGCTTGTGAGCTGCTTGATGTATTGTATTGATATATACCTGCTTTTAGTTTTGGTATAGATATCATAGTGGCCTTGACGGCCCAATCAGGATTTCTGTGCTAGTTGGCTATTTATTTATATGATCTCCTGGGAGTAGTTGTTTCTTTTATAGATCAGTTGACAGGGGGCTTGCCGGCCGAGGGCTTAGATATACTTGTTTGTTTTCTTGATTGCGTGTGACTGCCATGCGCTAGTAGCAAATGGTTCAGCAGGGTCGGCTCGGGCCTGAGTTCTGGCATTAGGAGCCAGTTGCGCCCCTTGAGTTTGGGGCATGACAATGTATTACTTCTTTGTTTATTAAATTATTCATCAAACGAAGTGTGTAATTACTATTATTACGCATTCATTCTTGATATTACGTTGATCTATATCTTACTCAAATATCCTTAACTTCCCCTTATTTGCATCAAATTTACCACTCTACTATTAAATTTGGAATAGTTTTACATTCTTCTAGAGTCCTAGCTATCGTTACCCAACAAGAAAAAACAAGCAAATTCAAGCTAAGTGAAGTCTTACGAAAAGTAGAAGTAGAAACTCAAAGAGAAAACTTACATTATATAGATGAAAGAAAGGACACTATTTTGGATACATATGCCATAAAAGGTAAGTAATGTATATATTGGGGTTAAGCTGAATTTAAGGATGTTAAAATGAGTTGAGGTAATAAATGGACAGATCATTAACCCATTTAAATACTATCTGGGTTAAAGCGGGTTGGACTGAAATGAGCTAAAAAATCGGATCATAACCTAACCCACCTAATTCAATCTGAGTTTTAGATTCAAAATTTGTTTTCTTATAATTTGTTTTAGTAAAAATATTTTTTTTTAAATTTTCACGAGTCAATCTAGGCCGCATATAAACCGTGACTTAAAATGGGGTGAACTAAACGGGTCAAAATGAGCCCAATCAATAAAATAAGCGAATTATTAACTCATCCAAACATAAACAGGTTAGACGGATTATAATTTTATGGACTGATTTTAACACCGTGTCAATTTGGCATATGACATCTGTGATGACAAATATAATATTGGATGCCACTAGTCTACCCCAAAACACGTAGTCTTCAAGATAAGACTTTATCCTATAAACCAAACCATAGTTCATTTGACTGTTTACTTTTCAAACTTCTAAATACCTGTTTTTGTTTTTTACTAATATTTTTTTCTACCAGAAACAAATGGTCATACAAATTGTTTCAATACTTGGTAAGCCCACGGAATTAATACTATTTCCCCACTCATTATTGATTTCCCAAACTATAAATATCCCATTCTTTTTCCTTCATTCCCATATCCTTAATTTGTTGAGTATTAAAGAGTACTATACATCCAAAAACTTATAATTTCCAAAGTTTTCTTTGTTGATTTCAAGTTCAACCCTTTTCTCACTTACTTATATTCTACTTACATCTCAAACTTATGTGTATGGTATCATCAATTTCTGTTACCACAGCTGAAAAAGAGTCTTTCTTCTCGAGATTACGGAATATATTTCATTTCAGAAGGAATGAAGATGAGAAGACAATGACAACAACAAACACAAGAGCTACTACTACTAACTGTGTTCCTGTGAGTGACAATAGTGGTAGTAGTAACAAAGGAGAGTTAGAGAGGGTATTTACATACTTTGATGAGAATGGAGATGGAAAGGTGTCACCTGCAGAGTTAAGGAAGTGCGTAAAGGCGGTAGGAGGTGAACTGACGGTAGAGGAGGCGGAGATGGCAGTGAGGTTATCGGATTCTGATGGAGACGGGTTATTGGGCATTGAGGATTTTACGAAGCTAATGGAAGGAATGGAGGAAGAGAGGAATAAAGAGAGTGAGTTGATTGGAGCATTTGGAATGTATGAAATGGAAGGATACATTACTCCTAAGAGCTTGAAGAACATGTTGAGTCGACTAGGTGAGTCAACCTCCATTGATAACTGCAAAGCTATGATTCGAAGGTTTGATCTCAATGGAGATGGAGTCCTCAGCTTTGATGAGTTCAAAGTTATGATGACAACTTAGAAGATATATGTGTGTACATAATATAATATGATCCTGATTGTTTCCCTATTGATTTTTTTTTTTCCATTCTATAGATACATAATTGTAAAGCCAAAGTATTTGATTTCACTTTGTGGTTTAGGTAATTCAATCTCAGCTACTCAACTGTGCTAGATAAACTGCAACGACAACAACAAATCTAGTGTAATCCTACAAGTAGCATCTAGGGAGGGTAGTGTGTACTTAGACCTTACCCCTACCTTTGTGTCGCTTTTTCATTAACTGACTGCAACAAAAGTAAGAGATATATGTCTTTTCAGAATCCCCTTCAAAATTTGATTGCATTTTTTCACAACTTATTCACAATCATAATATGATTTGTAATACATCACACCATTTGCGTAAGGAGAATTTTATATTGACAATACATTAAGGCAGCAACAATGCAACTGAGAGAAGTTTGATTTTTTTAGAGATGTTTTATAGTTGACAGTTAAACAAGCAATTAACTGTCAGTCAAACTATCAATTTCCAAGCAACGAGTTCAGCTCTAGTACTGACCTTCGTATGTCATGTAGATCCTCCTCTACCTTGTCAGAGAGAGAGCACGATTGGCACGATAATGCATTCAGCAACTGAGTTTTTCTGCTTGAAGCAAGAGCCTTTTCTCTTTGCAAATCTCCTATTTTACTCATCTCCAACTGCAGTTCTTCGTCCAAAATCTTTAACTCTTCCTCCTTCAACGATGCTGCAAACATACTCTCGTGGTACTCAAGAATCATGTTCTCAAACTCTTGCTTCCCATTCTCTTTCATTTCAAAGATCATCTCCTTCTCCCCGATGACCCTTTGAAGCTTGTTGCCCATTTCCTTTACAGACTGCGAAATATTCTCTATCTCCTTTTCAGTGGCCTCAATATCTTTCTCTGAATTCAGCCTTTTTTCGTTCAAGTCTTCGATTTCCTTCTTCTTTATCCCCAAATTTTCCCTAATCTGCTTCATTTGATTCTGTATCTTTGTTTTTTCTTCCTCAGACTTGAGTAATTCAGTAGCTTTGCCACTCAACTGCCAACTCCTTTCTGGCAATTGGATATCGGGTTTCTCAATGTTATCTATGGCAAAGAGAACTCTGTCACTTTCCAGCCTTTGATTCTCGTCTTCCAATTTTGATTTTGATTCTGCTAGGATGTTTCTTAATTCTGATTCTGACTGTTTAGCCTGCATCTGTGCTTCCAGGAGTTCAACCTTAGATGCTTGAAGATGAGCCAATTTTGCTTTCTTTTGGTTGAGACAAGTGGCTGAAGCATTCAATCTTGCTCTTGTTTGAGCTTCCCGTTGTTCGAAGTAACCAACTGATGAAGAAAAGCTTGATAGTGAGTATCTTAGTGCTGATAGCTTATTATCAAGCAAAACTTTCTTTCCAAGCATTTGTGAAGACTGAAGCTTGAAGGATGTGTATCCCTGTTTTTTCACTTCAATGCTCTGTTCGAGTCCTTCAATTTCTTCTGCAAGCTCATCAACCTCGACAATTGCCCTCTCTAATGAACCAAACATACTTATGGTGTTGGCAGATTTTAGAAGCTTTTCCTGCGCTTCTTCAAGCTTCATTCTCAACAAACTTAGGTCCTCTGATACAGGATTATGCAAAACATCTGATGACTTATCTTCCATTTCAACATCCTGCTTCAGATCTTCAGGAAGTTCATATAGTACAGCTTCTGCAGTTGATTCAGGATAAATGGTTTCCACCATCATGTAATCGCTTTTGCCCAATATTTCAGAAGTATGTTCTTCACCTGGTTCTGATGTTTTGTAGCTAGGTAGTTCATCTGAGTCAGCAGCAATATTGCTTCTCTGTAAAGTTACTGTCTCCCCTGACGAAACAATGTCATCTAAATCATGATTCTGTAAAGCATGTTCAAAAAACTGTTGGCCGTCATCTTCAATATTTTCTTGTTGGGGGTTCTGACCTCTATCAGTCCCATTGTTCTTTTCTGCTACTGCTTGCTCGTACAGTTCTATCAGTTTGTTATTGTCCTCAATTAGGACTTTGAGCTTCATCCTCAATTCATCATTTTCCTTAGACAAGGAAATTGCAGTTTCATGAGCTTCTGCTTCTCTTTGGCTGGCTGCTGCTATAGCATCAACAATAGTTGTTAGCTCCGTCTGATCACTGACAGCAATAGTAGGCGCCTGGTCATTTGCAACCAAAGACTGCTCAATTTGACCCTTCTTCGATTCTTCCATCAGAACTGATTTAGATGATCTCTCAAATTCTAGCTCTTTTTCCAAGTCATTTAATTGCCTGTATGGACAGTGCAAAGAGATTCAAGATTAAAATTTGGAAAATTAATTCCTGAATATTTGAACTATATTGTTGGACCCAGAAGAAACCAGATTAAAGTAACAGGTTTATCCTTAGCTTGTATGTCGAGCAGATAGTATCTCACAGTTCACCAACTACAACCGTGAGATACTAAAGCAGGTAGAACAAAGAGATGACAGAGGAAGATAAGAAACACTGACCTTTCCAATTTGTCTTTCTCATCAACACAAAAAACAAGTTGTCTATGGAGTGCATCCAGTTCTGCTTGGTTTTGAATTGCCTGAAAGATAAAAATTGTCTTGTTAGCAGGTATATAGTGAATAACCTATGAAATAACCATTAAACTCATTTGTACTATTTTACGCTCGTTGTCAGGTGAAAAGATATATTACCTGAACTCGGAGGAACTCATTTTCCTCATTTATTGATGTACGCCAAGGTGAAGCCTAGGTGTGGCAGAAATTATAAAGAAAAGCAAATATTTCAGTATGGTTGAAAAAAAGCAGAATGATCTCCAACATCAGATCCAAAACTTTGATTCACTTGCAAGTAGAAACATGAAGAAATAAATTCAACAATAAGATTAAAAAGATAACCCCACTTTTCTCAAATTTGATGCATTTTCGAACAAAAAAAATACAAATCACAGTTTCAATTAGATAGACAAGTGTAATTGAGCAGATGTAAATGTTACAATAACTACTCTAAGATTGTCAAACCTGAGATGACGTTAGTAGATTCAGGTCATTCTCAATATGCATACCAAGCTCTGAACTTCCCTTCTACAACACAAATAGACAATAAACTACAGTTAAACAAATGACAAGCTCCTTCTGGAACAATAAAAATGAGTTCCTGCATTAAAATCCTAATGGAGTTTTTAGGACAACCTGAACCGGTGCAGGATCTGATTCATGCATAAGTTTCCAATCAAGTGCTTCTAGAAGCTGCATATCAAAGAGAACCATTAGGCAAAACATTGCTAACAACTTTCGTATTTGACAGAGATCCCAGACATGCTGATCAGAAGAAAAGAAACTGCTAAGGACTTTGAAATACATTCTTTGAAGCAGAATCAAGAAGTAAAAGATAGAAATTTCACTTTACTGACCAGAGTTATTGATTAAACAACACTCTGCAGTGTGCTTTTTTCGGAAATAATTGTATCATGTATGACTAAGGGATCAGTTATGATAACACAAAAAGAGAATAAAAAGACTCGGGAAATCATGCCTATTCTCAGATTTGCAAACGCAGATTGCTTGATTGAATTCTCTAGAGAGTAAAAAGAAAAATCAAGACAACAAGGAAGAGGAAGAAGTCAACTCTAACCTTATTTTGTAGCATCATGATCTGTTCATTCATTCTTTCTCGCTCACCTTCCTCATAAAATGACTTCAATCTACATTACCAACAAATAAGAATTATCAAACTAGTGAAGTAGCAAGACATGGACCTGCGTAATATAACTAGAAATATTTTGCATCTCATTGACTAGTATGATCAAAACTAGAATTTATCTCCAAGATTCAAACAAAGAAAGGAAAATGTGCACTCTACGATAACTAAAAGATAACTCAAATAACATGCCTTCTGATCTCTTCTTTTAGCCGTAGATTCTCCATAGCAAATCTTGTAACTTCTTGGTTACGATCAACCTGATTCCGTAGGACCTCTATCTCCTTCAACTGCTCTTCTTTCTCCTTAAGCAAATGAATCTCAGCAGATATCTTTCCTGAAGCAACTGATTCGAGCCTTTTTATAGCAGCTTCTCGAAACCTTAATCTCATCTTTAAACCTTGTATCTCATCTTCCCTTTGTTTGGTCTGGATTAGACACAACATTGCAAATTGGTTTATATGTAAAATTCAGATCATGTAGTGTCTACTTTTGAAGGTCTACATCCTAATCAATTTAGCACAGAGAGTAACATTGACATC
The DNA here is from genome assembly GCA_036250405.1 of Solanum raphanifolium. Classification (NCBI taxonomy): domain Eukaryota; kingdom Viridiplantae; phylum Streptophyta; class Magnoliopsida; order Solanales; family Solanaceae; genus Solanum; species Solanum raphanifolium. Next base: position 13,419 of record JAJOOE010012508.1, on the reverse strand, counting down.
GGAAGATCCTCACAGCTTGATTGGGTGCAAGAAAGGAAATCCAGAAAACCAATTTCACTTGGAACATCCCTAAACACTGGGGTAGGACAGATTTGTCGATCAACTCCTATTTGTGTTTATGGTTTCCAGAGTTCTGAGTTATGTTTACTGGAACCCTATGGCCTAATTGCAAGACTTACCGGGCAGGACAGATTTGTCGATCAACTCCTATTAGTGTTTATGGTTTGCATAATTCTAGATTAAGTTTACTGGAACCCTCTGGCCTCATTCGTAAGACTTACTACCTATGCATATATAAAAATGCCAAGTCGAGTAACTGAAGTGAAAATTTCCATAAAACATACCAGTTGCATTGCTGCCTGATTTTCAGTAGTTAATGCTTGTAATGCAATGTCTTTATCCTTTTCCCTCCTAAAAGCCCCAACAAGGGCAACTTCGTAGTCTTTCTTCTGAAATTACAAGAAACTTTACTATCAGATCCAATCATGGAGCAGATGTTTCTCCTCATAGCCAACTTAAGATAAACCTACCTTTGACACCCGTTTATCTGCTGTAAGTGGACTAGAAAATCCATGAAGCCCTTCCCATTTAACAGATGTAGGCGATCCTGGAAAAGCAACTGTCCAAGCATCATTTTCATGGTTTTCAACTCCTCCATCAGCCACACTCCGAAGACGAGCTACTTCTTTCTGAGAGGTAAAGAAAAGTAATTAGGCACATCTAACATTTAGAATTACAGATATTAAGAGCACAGGTAACAGAAAACACTTTTCCAAATTTTCCCCAGCATAAGAAACTAAAATCTGAATTTTGAAGCAGGGAATGGGAGCAATAAATGCGAACTTATTTTAAATTCTAAGGTACATGTTGGATCACACGCGGAAATTTACAAAGGTTGTTCAAGGGTTCTGCCTATGTGATGTAAATCTCATTGTATCACTAAAACCCTTCACAGTGGCATAAACAACTAGCATGTCACACATGAGCACATTTCAAAGGATGTGTTTTTTGTCACTTGCCCTGTTTGTCATTTGTCCATCAAACTTCTCTCTGGATTTGTACAAAAATACAGAGGTGTAAAATTATTTTGCTAATATGTTCTCTTTCTTTTTGCAGGGTTTTTTTCCGTCATTCCTGGCCGATGTGGAGTGTAATCCGGGGAGGGTAGAATGTACGCAGACCTTACCCCTATCTTTGTGGGTTAGAGAGTTCGTTTCCGATAAACCTCGGTTCAACAGACAAGAAAAGAATTTGAAGCATAGTAGCAAGAAAATATGACAGCAAAATAGGAAGATACAAAGAAATTGAAGCAACAGAAAATAATACACATAGAAGATAGGGATGGATCTCAAGCAAAAGAATACCTTCAGATTTTGAATCTGTATCCTCATTGCAAGAACGTCTCCAGAAGCATCTTCATTTACAAAAGCCTGGGAAAGTAAATGATCATCAGGGCATAAGGAAAACTGTTTAACCTTTTCTTAGAATATAGGAAAGTAAGAACTGAAAGCACATATCTTTATAAATATTGTAAAAAAATAAGATTTTCGAAAACTTCTGTGCACAGAGAAATGAGAAAATAAACGCATAATTTACACATCAGATAAAGTCGCATATCCAGATTTATTGCTAATAGTTGCCTGATTATTTAAATACCCAATTGAAAAGGTGATACTCTCTTCGTTGATTTCACAGAAAAAAGACTTTGAAAGCAGGTTGAGGTTAGTAGATGATCATGTGATTTGCTAGTTGAACGACCATAAGAAAGCCACTAGTGTCCAAGAGTAGCATACATGATTTTTGATGAATTTGGCACGTTGAGCAAACTTCAATGTGCTTAGAGTCTCCAATGAACAACTGCAAGAGTCCAATCAAGTGTTATACAATACAGAATCACTTGCTTCAAAATGACAGCACTTGTAAGGGATTCGATCTTAAGGCCATTAAATTGAAATCCTAGTGGTGACCAGTAAAAATTGCATACCAGCTGGAAGGACTAATATTTGCAATTATACATGTTTTTGCATTCCCTCCCAATGAATCCTGTAAGAAGGAAGAAATATAATGTCAAATCCAAAGACCATCTTCATAATGCTGTTATTAATAATCAGTGCAGAGCAACAGGTCAAAACCAGAAAATTAAATATCTGAGTGCATAGCAGTAAGAAGACTATATTAGAGCTCCTCATTACAAAACACATTCAAAATGTGACTATAACTAGTGCTTTTCACAAGAGATTCTGGATGCCTTCAGATTAACTCACAGAGAAAACAATTGATTCTCCTTTGAAAGCAAAGATACACCTATATTCACCTGGAGTAGAAATGTGAGCTTTGAATCTCTGTAGGGAACATGGTGTGACTTCCCATTAGATATGCTAACCAGGTTCATGATCACTAATCTGCACATAAAGAATCAGATGAGTATCATTAGAAAGACAAGACTAGAACAGAAGAACTATAAAGGAAGAAGGATGAGACATAATAACTACCCCAATGTTGAAAGAGATTTGTTGATGTTAGTAGCTTCCTTCAAACGTTCACCTTCAGCTCCTGAGCTTTTCTGCCTGTGATTTCACAATTGCAGTTAAAAGAAAAATTCAGCATAAGATATCTTCTCATATTCGCATAATTATTCTCCTTTACCTTTCAGATCCTGCCAAATCAACAAGGTTAAAACGAGCAAATCTGTGGTGAGTTACTCCTTGAGATTCCCACTGCAAACAGGTTATGTGTAAATTTATGTACCAGTGTGGAGGGGATAAGGTACGAAAAGACTAAATCTGATGGCTGAAGTTAAGATATAGAACTTACTTTGCTCTCTATCACACATGTAAATACACTGTGTGAACGGCTACTAGCACGATTCATGTTGGTGGCAGCTACCTTTCTGTTTGCAGCACCCTGTTATGCCAAGAACATTATGATCATCATAACCATAAGTAACAAGAAATTTGTGCATTTAATTTTGTGAGCAATTATTTTAACTTTGCTCTCATTTTCTTTATGATCTTCCATTTAAAATTAATAATTGTCGGGTTAGTACAAGGTTGTGGCATATTAATGGTGGTATCAAAAGACAATCTGGTAAACACTGCAATAACTTGGGTCAAGTTTGGCTACATTTATATGCAGTTCTGGTTACAAGGTAGTTAGTGTTGAATGCTTTGATCCAAAAATTACAAGGCTCCAAACTAGAGCGCTCTGTATGCACTATTTTTACCTTATCATATTTATTTAACCATCGATAAATTAAAGGTAAAGATAAGGAAGAAAGAAGAAGAAAATGCTGCACAATTTGAGTTGTTCAAGTATATCCCTCATACCCGATTAGCTCTATTATCAGTGTCCTAGACGGACTTCCAAAGGAATAAGTAAACTAACCTTAAGTCATAGTAAGAGATTAAGAAAACAAGGTCAAAACCAGATATGATATTTTTCATAGAATCCCAGGGAACAATAAGAACCTCTCATCACTATTTGGTTTGGAAATCCACCAAAAAGAGGGTTGGATCTGGAACAATGATCTTGAGGACACCTCTTTAACATTTTCATCTCCAGCAATTCCACTTGCTAGTATAACAAACAAAAGATATAACCTGCCAACTCTCTCTCTCTTCATGTCAAATATGTGCATGCTTAGGAAACATAATGATTAGTGGAAGTAACAACATGAACTTTATTAAAACTGACTATTAATCATAGGTATTCTCTATCAGTTCTGAGGAACACATATTTAGATCTCCAAATCTTCAGCAAATGTCATGCTTAGCACGTGCATATGGACTTGTATAATCACCTCAAGAACTATCAACAGCTTCTTTTCCTCAGTCTTTACTCTTAAGTGGAGTTAACACTAGAGAGTTTCACAAGCAATAATGATAATTGATTCTCAAGGGTGAGAATATACCTGAAGAAGTTGTTGCATCACATCTCGAGCACTCGTAACTTCTACTTCTTTGAGATCTTCTACATGAATCCCCTTTTTAGTATCTTCTCTTATCTATAAGAGTACAAGCAAAATCTTCAGTTGTTTTCTTCCATTTGAGTTATGCACTTTGCAAATATTCATTTTAGATAAAGCAATTTGCACACATTTTCTTTAGTTCAATCAATATGTTGGCTGCATTTGGAAATGACAAATATAAATATTATACTAGTTGGATGTTGCAAGTCAGAACACATTCCTTAAGCACACATTAGTCCCTCATTTGACCTGATGCATCACTGTGGAGTACCTAGTTGGACCTTACCGGAACAGGATAGTGAGCAATTTGGACTGATCCTTGTGCTCACTAATTCCAAGGTCCTCAACAAAAGATAGGACACTAATTCACCTTGTTAAAAATGATGCACAATATCCGGAAGAAGTATGATGAACAATAGAACACAATATATAACTCCCGGAGGCAGAAACAAAATCCATGTTTATTTGGACAAGACTTCAATTCATTAACAAATTAGACAAAATGTTAGCGTTCACCTGCAAGTTTACCGAGGAAGGATCCAAAAGGTCGAGAATCTGTTCGTTATATATTTCTAAGAAAGAGCATCTACAAGTGAACTTTATATTTTCCTCCCTGCGTGCCTCTCTTTCCTGTGACCAAAAGAAAGAAATCATCAAACTTGAAATTGAAACATAAGGTCAGCCTTAAAAGTTAAAGTTTGATCACTCTTTTATTCCAATAAAGAAAATATTACATTAAAATTGAAGGCAAGAAGTAATCTAAAGTACATCTATATTATACAAACCAACATATATATAGGGACTTCATTACAAAAACAAAAAAAAAGGAAGAGAAAACAAAGAAACAAACATCTAGAAGTTGGACTTATATTTGTTTCACACATACCCATATCTAATACTTATACCCAACACTGTGACATTGAAGTGGATCAATAACAAATTTAAATATTTTCCATATGAAAATAACATAGGCAATAATTTGATTCATTCAGATAAGATCAAGGTTTCCTTTCAATATTATATCAAAACAAACCTGCTTATTCAAACTAAGTCATCTGTGGTTCTGGTCCACAATGTGAGGTAGTATATTAAATTTTGATAAAATAAAAAATAATAATCATTATTACAAATGCAATATCCGTACCTTTTGCATTCTTGAAAACAAGTACTCAAACACCCTAGGTGTCATCCCACAATTTACACTATGTCTTCGGGTGCCTCCTTCAATATCTCCAAGCATGGTGTGTGTTTTTCCACTTCCAGTCTACAAAGAGAGACATAGAGTTTCTAAATATAAAACCAGTATAAAGTTCAAATCTTTTTAACATTTCCGACATGAAAATTGGACAGTACTGCTGAAAGCAGATATCTGAGATCTTAAGTCATGTAACTGAGCAACATACTTGGCCATAGGCAAACACACAACTATTGTAGCCTTCCATGCAATTTTCCACCATTGGTACTCCAGCAGCTTTAAAGAGCATCTCCTGTTAATATAATGAAATGAAAACAGACCACACCAAAGATACATGAAAAATGAAAGACAATAGCCGAGAAAAGCAAACCTGAGTGACATTCTCATCAGCAACCATATCAAATGTAAAACGTGATTCTGGGTGCCCTATCCAAGTCATTGTCTGAGAGCTTTCTTGTCTTACACATTTACCATGCCCTTGTAAAGATATCTCAGAGTTACTCAAGGGGCGTATTCTTATAATAACCTGCATAAAATCAGTCAAACAGAAGAAACCAACTTCATGAGTAATTTAAGTTCTATGATTCAGTAAGATAAAACAAAAAACTACCATATACTCTACCAGTGAGATGGTTAGCAACTCACTGAACAGAATTTTCAATTTATTTGGTTTTGTCAAACACCAATACAGTAAACTTTTATTTGACTGTGAATTTCTGGACCATATCTGAGAACATTTTACTTTCTAAACATCCGGTTCATATAACTTTGAATATACATACTTTGAATTCATAATATCAATGAAATGAGAGGTCCTAAATCAAACCCAAGCTTAGACAACTTAGAAAGCCTCCAAATTTCTGAAACAGCAATTAAGCCTCAATTCCAAAGCAAAATTTAGAAAAAAAAGTATTGTACCTTACCAGAAATGTTCACTTAATATCTTAATCAATAGAACATAAATAGTTAGATGCTCACTCATTCAACATGTATATATAGTATAAGTTGAATCCTTTTTCGGGCTATTCCTGCTTACACTCAAGTATTTTGAACTCCTTAGTGAAAATCCTAGCGCTGCTAGTGTTAAAAGAGTCCAAATTTCTTACTACACAGATTCTAAAACTGATCATTTTTTGAAATGAGGTTTAAAAAATACAGAGAAAAAAACGAGTGATTACCTGAACATTGTGATCCTTCCAAAATGAAGGATCTTCACGGAACTCAAAACTCCGGTTAGATTCCACCACATCCTTGTTCTCAGAGAACTCAACCCTGTTATCCTTAGCAGCTGATTTGAACAGTCTGAGATTAGGCGTGCTCTTCACCGACGACATCGTCACCGACGCGGTATCCATCGGAGTTGCTGCAGATTGATCCAGTGACCCGAATCTGGACTTAACAACACTCGGAGGCTCAGAAAATAACGGCATTTTCTGAAAATTAGGTTTTCAGATTCAGTGAACTGAGGAGATTTTAGGGCAAAACAAAAATGGAGATTTCAATTAGCTGTTGGACGAAGAAGGAAGAGATATGGAGAGTTCGAGTGGTGGGGTGGGTGGGGGTGGGGGTAGGGGGTGAATTTCAAATGCAGAGAAGAAGAAGGAAGAGACCGTTTGAGAAGAATTTGAAAATTTTGAATGGTTATATGGAGCCAATTTGAAGGGAAATAGTATATTTTTAATGTTACTATTCAAGTTATAGTCACAATGTATGAAATTTCGCTAATTTAGCCACTTTTAAATCGACTTCACGAGATTAAGTTCGATGAATATACAAACTAGCAAGATGTTATTTGTTGTTATTCGATCTATTTGAATGTCAAATTTAAAGAAGATTTTGCACTACTCAAAGATTTTCAGTCTGTTTAATAGAAAGATCGATTCTTGATCTTCAAGCGTTTGTGTAGGCTCTTGGGTACGAAAGAAGGATATTCCGAGCCGGGGAGTGAGGAAAGCAGAAGTGGGACAGGAATCTTCTTCAATCTCCGAGTTCGAAGGGTAGATCTCTTACTTCGTCTTTCCCTTAATAAGCTTATGTATGTCAACAGGAGCCCAGCCCCTGGTTCAATCAATAGATAGGCGATCTCTTTCAGTTGTTGGATGCACAAAACAACCCCAACTCTGAGGAAAGAAAAGAAGCTCGACCTTGAAAAGGCAAGTCGGGTACCTTTCAGTAAGTTAGATTGTTAAGGCACTTCCAAAAGAAAAGAGAGAATTTATTTTAAATGAATATAAATTTCATGCTTTAACAACTAAACTTCACCTATACGAACTTTTAACATAAATGTTTGAAGTATGTATATTTGAAATTTGTCTTTAGTACTCAAATTTAAGAGCTTTAACTTCTATTTGTGTCACCAAAAATATCTGACACACTATGTTTGAAGTTCAAATATTGAAAGCGTGAAATTACACCTAAAATTCAGTCTTTTATTCTAAACTTCCATCATTTTTACATGAACTTAAAATGCATATGCCATAATTTCCCTTGATTTCCTTGTTATTTCACTCTATAATATTGTTCATCTTCTAGTTTTTTTCATTAGAAAATTTGAGTTTTTAATTCACAATTACTCTAGGAATGTAGACTATGACTTTGCATACATGAACAAAACTTCACACACATAAATAAAATAAAAAGGATCCCTTAATTTAAATCACTTCATATAGAGCAAAATGCACACTAATCAACAAAACAAAAACAAACCAACAAAAAGAAAGAAGAATTACATTTTAATGAAAATAACAAATTTTTCTTCTTCTTTTTTTTTAATTCTAAGAAGAATTGTCTTGAATGAACTTCTTGATTATGAGCATCAACTTCTTGGAAGATTCTGAATTAGGATCAATAGTGAAAAAACCATGTTGTTGTCCTTCAAATTCCACATATTCAATATTTTTTCCATAATTCTTCAATTTATTTGCATAATCTTTGGCTCTATCTTTAAGAAGATCACATCCTCCAACAAGCACAAGAATTGGATCAAGATCAACATTTTCCAAATTTGGGCTGTTAGGCCCAAATGGGTTCACAAGTGGATGGTCTGTTGTTGATCCAATTGGTATTGATAGCCTCCAAAACCTGTAATTGACAAAAATAGCACACAAATTAAGAAAATAGCCCTTTTACATGTAACTTATTTTAGGGTGATTTATAATTCACGAGTTCAAGTCGTGGAAGAATCCAATAGTATTTGGATTAGGATAGATTGTCTACATTACACCAAGGGTTGCGGCCCTTTCCCTAATCTTGCTAATACATGATGCTTTGTGAGCCGAACTGCCCTTGCAAAAATAAGTTCAGGTTCATTTCATGTTTGGTGTTTTAACTTATGTTCTCATATGAGGAAACAAATTTCGAAAAAATAGCCTCAATGTGTACCTAGAAGAAGGAAAAACCACGAACAATTTATATATAACGAATATGTCAGAACTTGATTTTTCCTATCTCGTTAAACTATTCAAAAGTTTTGTCAAATCGTAAGACCTTGCTTGAGTTAAATTATTCACAAGTTTTGATCAAGAACAGTATTCATTCTTTTATTTTATTAAATCGTTCACAATTTTTTCCCGAAATGACATAATTTGCATATTTTTTTAATTATTCACAAGTTTGTCATAACTTTAGTACAATCTTTATTCTCCTATCAATTATAATTTTAAACAAATGCAATTGAAGTTATTTGTTTATGAAAAAAAATATAACACATAATAAAAACAATGAAAATTTAGAGAACCTGTCAATGAGCTCAATGTTTAAGAAAGCATCTTTAGGCCCCTCAGCTTCAAATTTTGTCCTTATAGTCCCTCCAAAGAAAGGAAGCAAATAAACATAACCCCTAACTCGAACTGGATCCAGCTCAGCTGAGCCGGCTTGAAGCCGAACTGCCAAATTATGTGCGATGTTGCCACCAGCCGAGTCACCCGAAATAAAAACTCGGCTAAAGTCGGCAACATCCGTAAGCCACGTGTCCGGCTCGTTAGACACGGCTTGGTCCTGAAGCCATTTCACAGCCGCGTAACCATCTTCAATAGCGGCTGGGAGCCGGTTCTCAGGAGCAAGCCGATAGTCAGGAGAGATAACCACGGCTTGGAGCTCGGAAGCTAGCTTGAAACAATAGTTCTGACAGTTAGGCCACGTACGAGAGCCAATGCAAAAACCACCCCCGTGAATGTAGTAGAAGACGGGGAGCTTAGCTGCGGAGATAGGGGAAGCCGGCTTGTAGAGCCGGAGTTGAAGATTATACATGGCTTGAAATACAACATCTTTCCAAAGAATTGAACCATCATCATGTATAGGAACTTCAAAACTTGGTTTAGTTAATCTTAGTATAGTTCCATCACTATATACCCTAAGTACACCTCTACATTCTTCAACTTCATATTTAGTATCCTCCATATACACAACTCTCAATGTGTGTTATTGTTAGTGTATGATAATGTACCTTAGTGAGTGTGTGTGTGTTAAAATACAGGAAAATGGGAGAAAATTACAAAGGAAAAGTTAATAGAGGGTGGTTTTTTTTGTTTTCTTGTTCCATTTGATGATGATAAGCAAGACAAAAAGAAAAATAAAAACAGCTACTATTGCAAAGTTTGTATTTGTTTGTCACATGTGTAATAGGTTTGGAATAGAATAAATGATGATGAAAGAAAAAAAAAAGTCTTTTGGCTAAACAATTACTAATAAAGCTTGTGTGAAGACAAATGCTATTTGACAAAATACATCAAAAAAAATAATCAAAATGATATATTTGACAAGCTTTTGGGGTTCTCTTGAAATATATGGTTCAAAAGCTTCTCAATTGCCTATTAAGTAGAATTTTTGCATAATAATGCATAGATTGTAATAAGCTCTAACATTTTGGTTTTTGCTTTTGATCCCTGTGATATATAACTCACCATATTTAACCTTCAATTGATTGAAATGTATGTTTTTGATCCCTTCATGTTCAAAATATGTTGTATTTAACTATATCTAGAACTATGTTACCGTCAAATATGGAGTAACAATACAAACTTAACACAACACATGAGCAATTAAGATGGAACTATAATAATTATGACAAAGTTGTGAGTTTTCACAAGCAAAGGGATCCAAAACACACAATTCAATTGACTAAAGGTTTAATGTGCTTAGGCAGATATCGTAGGGACTAAAATCATATCTACCAATAATCCAGGGACTAATAAAGTACTAGTAACCCTTCTTTATCAAGAAAAATATATAAATGCAAAATATTTAACCAAAATGAAATAGCCTCATATGTGAGCTTGTATGTGTGATTTAGCCTCAGAACACAAGTCAATACCTAGAGGGGAAAAGAGTACAAGTTGTATATGTCATAGCCTTTTTGAGTATCCAGAACCAGCACATTTCTTGCAGAGTATTAATCCTGCAAAAAAATATAAAAAAATATAATGATCATTCGATGCATTCTACTCGAGAATAAATATTAGTTTGACTACATCATCGTCGAGGTGTCCCAATCTGAACGTGCCAGGTTGGTTGACAAACTCAAGGAGAAAGCCGAGGGTGAGTTGGAAACATAGTTCTTGAGGTTCTAGAAAATAATAAACAAGAGCGTGGGTACATACAAACTTGATGGATGGTAAAGGATCATTTAAGTTCTTTCATGTCATTTTATATGATCTAAAACCAAATTCAAGAGTTCATCTAAATCTGTTACACATGCTATAAGTATTCCAAATTTAACGATTACTAAAAAATGGTCGCGAAGAAATTGCAGCTGAATAGTACCTGCACCCTTGCAAACTTTGCAGTCTACTAATCCTGTTTCTTTCTTCATCTTACCATCGTTACAAAACACACACTTCGTTCCACCTACACAACAAAACAAAGTTAATAACTTGAATCTTCCTCACCTTAAGGAACAAAAAGGGAAGAACACCAACAGCACAATGAAATCTGTAAGAAGTGCATATGCACATCACTTTACACTTATTTGCTTGTGTAAAACCTTTTCGTTAGTTTCATCTGTGATGTTAAAACTAAAACAGAATTGGCTGCACCGGAATGATGTCGAAACTTCCCTCTAGCTGCCCCCTTTCTTCAAGAAAAAAGAGGGGTGGTTTTTTTTTGGGGATGCATTAGGTAAAAAAAGAAAGAAAACAACAACAACAACAATCAGAGGTCTTTACTATGATCCGGCTCACTTTCTCCCCCTTTCGTAGAAAATGTGTGTGACCAGAAGCACAGCTTGTCCAAACTAAACTAAGGCCTTACTGAACTTCTCAAACCACGCCCTTGAGGATTGCTTCAATCCATACAGCATGGTCCAAAGGGAAAATGGAGATCCGGAGCCCACAAGCGAGGGTCAGCAATCCACTTAGTGCACCGGTAAAGTGGTTAATCTCAAACCATTAGGTTTGCAGCTAACCGGAAACTATCATATATGACATCAGTACGCTCCAACGATTTCTAACAGAGTCATTAGCATCTTTCTCCTTACAATCCTCCTTTAATACCTTCTAGAAGCTGTTAACCTAGGGAAGAAATGAAGACTGCAGGAAGTACCAGACATCACTTTTATTATTTATAGTTCTGATCTATTGCATATTTGACTGCAGAATTGTTGCATTTCTCCTGATGAAGCACACATAATAACATCCTAAAACAAAATTGATATTCAAAATACATAGTAGATTAAAAAGTTCACACCCCCTCCTGGACATGTCTTTGCCAGGCATGCCTAGCTAATCGAAACATACCCTTCCAATCCATCATGAAGATAAAATATTTACCAATCTGCTTGTTTGGAGTTATATATCAAAATTCCGAAAAATAGTTGCCTGCATAAACGAATAAAGCAGGATCTAACATAGAATATAACATCTTACTAGTTATTGATGCAGCGTCGAAATGGCTACATAGAACAATGCTGTAAGCTTTACCATATCTATAAGTCGTCATTTATCTAGTTTCGACCACGATAACGACCCTTACACGATTTTATGATACCTTTCAAGTACTGAAATAGTTTTTAACTAGTATTGCTTATGAATTGAGATTTCTTACAACTTGGAATCCATAAAAAATTCTTAATTCAACAGTTGGACTTAACTTACACAGATAGTTTTCTCTTAGCTCAATTACATCAATCTACATGAAGAATATATATATACACACACATACATACACATAAACATACACACATAGCAGTAATTAAAAAATCAAAATATATAAAAAGGCTCACCATTCCCAGCACACCTATCACAAGCAACTGGATCTCCCTGCAGATATAATAACAAAAAAACTCAAATTTAACAAAACCTTAAACAGCTTAATAAAGCAATAAAAAAGGGAACTTTATGACACCCAAGATAAAGAAATTGACCCATAAACTGAAAGCAAGAATCTTTGAGAAATGCAATTAAAAAAGGGAACTTTGAGAAACCTATGATAAAATTCAAGAAAAGGTAAGATTTTTTTTTGTTCTTTTTTTACCTTGAGGCCAAGAAAGAGGGAGAGAGCAATGGCAGTTAAAACACTGATAGTAGCAAGAAAAGTTTGAGTATCCACAGGGGGTGAATCAAAACCAACAAAGAGCAAAATGGGATGATGATGATGATGATGATTTGTGGGGAAAGGGAAAAATTGGTGAAATTGGGAAAAACATGATGATGATGATGTTGACAAGACTGGGAATTCAAGCTTTGTTGGAAAAGAAGGACAGCAAGTAAAAGGGCATAAAGATGAACAAATTGTTGAAGAAGGAGAGAGAGAATGGAAGGGATAGAGTGAGGAGTGAGAGAGTGTTGTTGCCATTGGAAGTTAATTTGTGGAGCTCAGAGCTCCCTTTATGTTCACTCTCTTACTCTTTTTCTTTCTTCCTTCTTTTTATCATTTTTTTATATGGTTTTGAATCGAATTTATCATGAAAAATCACCCTTTGAAAGTTTTAGCTAGCGTTTGGCCATAGATTTCCAAATATATTTGGCAAATATTATTTGGGTGAAGATTTGGGTGAAATTTCACCATGTGTTTGGCCATAGTATTTGGGAAATATATTTCAATTTTTTAAGAAATATGATTTATGCCCATAAGTTTTTAAAACTATCAAAACTAACCATAAATTTGTATTACATAGCAAAATAGAAATGTCGCGTAACAAGATTCATGACTTCCACAACAAATCAAAAAGCATCATTACAGTAAATAGTCGCATCGTTAAAAAAGACTAGTACAAATCATGATAATGAAAATACAACTAATATGAATTTGAAAAAGAAGAAGA